>OZ023205.1:66274816-66542316 GCA_963995525.1 Escarpia spicata | reverse complement strand
TTTGCATTAAGCCTTGCTAGTTGTGAATGTTTAAATGACATGATGAAGATTTGTGGCAATTATGTTTGATTAGTTTCTCTATTTATTTTAAACATAAAGCACCTTGACCAGTTCCATATGTTCCCTGTATACATGTGTTATTATTACTTACCCTCCTCATCCACGAGAACATTCTCCATGAATTCCTTCTGCTTCGAGGCAAACTTTGCCATCAACTTCTGTTGTCTCTCGCGAACTTTACGTCGTCTGGCAAATACAACAAAAACATTATCTCGGAAAACTGATCACAAATATAACAACTTCTGAAATTACATTTACAATTGACAGTTTTTAATTTAGGTAAATGTGCATGTAACGTTTTTGATATTTGTTTTGAAATGTTTCTACTCGTGCTGAATTACAGAGGAGAATGCAAAATCTGAGCATAATCTGTCAGAATCATCGTACATTATGTTTACAATAAAATTTCTAGACTTTTAAATGACACAGCATTTGTATTTTTAATGAAATCAATTACATAAGAAAACATTTCCAAAAGT
The DNA here is from genome assembly GCA_963995525.1 of Escarpia spicata. Lineage (NCBI taxonomy): Eukaryota > Metazoa > Annelida > Polychaeta > Sabellida > Siboglinidae > Escarpia > Escarpia spicata. The sequence goes on along the minus strand of OZ023205.1, from coordinate 66,541,777 downwards.
TTTTTTATATATTTAAAATGAGTATGTAAAATAAAACAAATTAAATTGAAATAAATCAAAAATAAACAGATTACTGGCATCGTTTGCCATAACCTTTATGTGTGTTGTGCAAGCAGTAGTATTAATAAGTACATTTTAAATTAATAAAAAATATTTTATCAGCAGTAGCAAAACAGTATTTGGCGGCAGTCTGAATGTGTGGCTCCTACTTTATAACCTCTCACATATTATACCAAAAACTCACATAATAATTATTTACACATGCTACTAATATTATTTACCGTTATCAAAACTAACCAACCTTTCCTCCCTGTTGGAGAGTTCTCGGTCCTCCATGTCATGTTCGACTCGCTCAGGGACGTTGCGACGATATGTCTCAATCACAAACCTCGAGCACTCTTCACTCAGTCGACAAATCTTGTCCAACAGGCTACCTGTGGGCAAACAGCTACTTGATGTATTACATGTATGAATTTGAATAGATATAAGATCTAGGACGCGTTTATTTATTTAAGTGAGTAATTTATGACATATGCATGGCAACATGGACTAAACACAGCTTGATAATACTCCAGCCACATTTACACAGATGAGGCTAACACAACTATGAAACTGAACCTTTGCAATTTGCATACAGCTGTAACTGTCTGAGATAGTGGCATAACAAAATACGGACTCGGCTGCACTGGAATACATGTGTTGCTACGCCACCACAGAGTGCAACACAGTTAGTTGCCAAGCATGTTTAAAACAATTTAATACTGAATGCGAAGATCACATGATGACATAACAAAAACGTTCCGTTCCTGTAGGACCAATTAAGGACTCGGTCAACTGAAGTGTCTCGTACATACCTACAAAGAAGCACCCATCCCCGATGCGGGAGTCAGACTGTGGCTGGTCTCCATGCTGCCCACTGCGCACGCCCAGAGGGACATAGGAATTCTGTCTGCCGGCCATCTTCGCATGCAGCTTTAGCAACAGGGCTAGCATCGATGTGTCAATGTCCACCGACATCGTCTATAGATACAGACTTAAATATAATGTCCACTGACATCGTCTACAGACACACAGACTTAAATATAATGTCCATTGACATCATCTACAGACACACAGACTTAAATATAATGTCCACTGACATCGTCTACAGACACACAGACTTAAATATAATGTCCACTGACATCGCCTACAGACACACAACAAACTTAAATATAATGTCCACTGACATTGTTTACAGACACACAAACTTAAATATAATGCCTGCAGACAATGTCTACAGACACACAACCTTAAATATCATGTCCACCGACATTATCCACAGACATACAAACTTAAATAATAATATCAGACTATGCAACATTCTTCAGGCAACAAAAATAGCAGGCATACAAACAGAAGGAACCGACATGTGAAAGACGTCACACTTATGAAGAGGTTCCTCCAAATGACGGAGGAGTGCGGCTGACAGGATGAAACCAGATGGGGCATAATACTTCAACGGTGCCTACTGGATCATCGAGGTGTCCGCTGTCTCTGACAACGCTGACCTCAATGACTCCTACATTAGTAAATGCACCAAGTATGAAACTCTGGCTGTTCTCAACTGGAGCCAGACGCACCAACCCTCTTCTAAAGCTCCAGTATTGTGTGATGGCCTCATCATCAACAGGTGACAGCTTGGTCCACCAGCATGTGTACAACTCTAAAGATATATAAATTTGAGCATAAGCTGCTCACAGTGATGGTTGCAGAGTGCCGGTGGCGAGTGTATCGCCTGTTCCACTATCGACTGCTTGGTGCTGTAGAGTGCCGGTGGCGAGTGTATCGCCTGTTCCACTATCGACTGCTTGGTGCTGTAGAGTGCCGGTGGCGAGTGTATTGCCTGTTCCACTATCGACTGCTTGGTGCTGTAGAGTGCCGGTGGCGAGTGTATCGCCTATTCCACTATCGACTGCTTGGTGCTGTAGAGTGCCGGTGGCGAGTGTATCGCCTGTTCCACTATCGACTGCTTGGTGCTGTAGAGTGCCGGTGGCGAGTGTATCGCCTATTCCACTATCTACTGCTTGGTGCTGTAGAGTGCCGGTGGCGAGTGTATCGTCTGTTCCACTATCGACTGCTTGGTGCTGTAGAGTGCCGGTGGCGAGTGTATCGCCTGTTCCACTAGTGACTGCTTGGTGCTGTAGAGTGCCGGTGGCGAGTGTATCGCCTGTTCCACTATCGACTGCTTGGTGCTGTAGAGTGCCGGTGGCGAGTGTATCGCCTGTTCCACTATCGACTGCTTGGTGCTGTAGAGTGCCGGTGGCGAGTGTATCGCCTATTCCACTATCGACTGCTTGGTGCTGTAGAGTGCCGGTGGCGAGTGTATCGCCTGTTCCACTATCGACTGCTTGGTGCTGTAGAGTGCCGGTGGCGAGTGTATCGCCTGTTCCACTATCTACTGCTTGGTGCTGTAGAGTGCCGGTGGCGAGTGTATCGTCTGTTCCACTATCGACTGCTTGGTGCTGTAGAGTGCCGGTGGCGAGTGTATCGCCTGTTCCACTATCGACTGCTTGGTGCTGTAGAGTGCCGGTGGCGAGTGTATCGCCTGTTCCACTATCGACTGCTTGGTGCTGTAGAGTGCCGGTGGCGAGTGTATCGCCTGTTCCACTATCGACTGCTTGGTGCTGTAGAGTGCCGGTGGCGAGTGTATCGCCTGTTCCACTATCGACTGCTTGGTGCTGTAGAGTGCCGGTGGCGAGTGTATCGCCTGTTCCACTATCGACTGCTTGGTGCTGTAGAGTGCCGGTGGCGAGTGTATCGCCTGTTCCACTATCGACTGCTTGGTGCTGTAGAGTGCCGGTGGCGAGTGTATCGCCTGTTCCACTATCGACTGCTTGGTGCTGTAGAGTGCCGGTGGCGAGTGTATCGCCTGTTCCACTATCGACTGCTTGGTGCTGTAGAGTGCCGGTGGCGAGTATATCGCCTGTTACACTATCTACTGCTTGGTGCTGTAGAGTGCCGGTGGCGAGTATATCGCCTGTACCACTATCTACTGCTTGGTGCTGTAGAGTGCCGGTGGCGAGTATATCGCCTGTTCCACTATCTACTGCTTGGTGCTGTAGAGTGCCGGTGGCGAGTATATCGCCTGTTCCACTATCTACTGCTTGGTGCTGTAGGTATCTTTACATAGGCAGGTCTTGACACACATCCTTTTTGCTATACTTCCATTTTACTAAATATTATAACTTAAAAGCAAAACTTACCAAGTGAAATAATCGTCTGACACAACAGACCGTGAAGAGGTACATACCTTGAGTTCACTGTCAAGGTCGGCAGACACGCCCTGACTGACATACTGGGGGGTGGGGTTTGTTGTAGGCACTGCCCCGTCATTGGCAAGCATCGACTCCATGGCATCGATGACACTGCTCGGAAGCATTGCAGCGACAACCGACACACCAGACCCAGAAGCTGAAAGTCATGGTTTTAGGGTCAACAAGTTTAATAAATTTAAATGTTTACTTGTAAATTATTTTGTCATCTTATCAAGGCGCCTCCATCAGTACTAATGATGATCTAGTAGAATGATACCATCATACATGTGAGATGATTTATAACTCCTCTTAGAATTGTTGGCTAAGACTGTAATTATGTAATGCACCTGAGAGCAATCTCATCTAATCGGGTGCTGTATAAGTATTATTACTTTCTGTCCACTCACTGGACATTGCACTGGGTGCCAGGTGAAACAACTCACTGGACATTGCACTGGGTGCCAGGTGAAACAACTCACTGGACATTGCACTGGGTGCCAGGTGAAACAACTCACTGGACATTGCACTGGGTGCCAGGTGAAACAACTCACTGGACATTGCACTGGGTGCCAGGTGAAACAACTCACTGGACATTGCACTGGGTGCCAGGTGAAACAACTCACTGGACATTGCACTGGGTGCCAGGTGAAACAACTCACTGGACATTGCACTGGGTGCCAGGTGAAACAACTCACTGGACATTGCACTGGGTGCCAGGTGAAACAACTCACTGGACATTGCACTGGGTGCCAGGTGAAACAACTCACTGGACATTGCACTGGGTGCCAGGTGAAACAACTCACTGGACATTGCACTGGGTGCCAGGTGAAACAACTCACTGGACATTGCACTGGGTGCCAGGTGAAACAACTCACTGGACATTGCACTGGGTGCCAGGTGAAACAACTCACTGGACATTGCACTGGGTGCCAGGTGAAACAACTCACTGGACATTGCACTGGGTGCCAGGTGAAACAACTCACTGGACATTGCACTGGGTGCCAGGTGAAACAACTCACTGGACATTGCACTGGGTGCCAGGTGAAACAACTCACTGGACATTGCACTGGGTGCCAGGTGAAACAACTCACTGGACATTGCACTGGGTGCCAGGTGAAACAACTCACTGGACATTGCACTGGGTGCCAGGTGAAACAACTCACTGGACATTGCACTGGGTGCCAGGTGAAACAACTCACTGGACATTGCACTGGGTGCCAGGTGAAACAACTCCTCCAGGTTCGCCACACTGCTGCTAGGTGGAGTCGGTGTGGCCTGCAGTGTGACAACCACTTTCTTGATGACGTGACGCAGGTTGACAAAGACACAGTCGCTGGGGAACCAAGTGCTGTACTGCTGGTCTCTCGGTGATGATGACACGTCTGTCTACATGGGACAATCAGAAACAACAAGACTTACGATTATAATCCACAGCCAAAAACTTTTGATGTCAAATGGACAGGGAAACCATTACCTTACTGAAAATGCAGTGTGAATTCATCCATGTGTTACCCTTACGAAACATTTATAAATATTGTTTTTCATGTAACCTTGTCTTGTAATAAACATTATTACCACTGTAATCATGCTCACTGTTGTAAGCATCATCATCACATTTGACCTAAGTATGTGTAACATTACTTACCTTATGTCCGATAGTGGTCGAGGGTGTAGTGACAACCATCTCCAGCAGGTACACGGCGAGGTAGACCACTGCATCTGGCACATTGGGCTCATGGACCGCCTGCAATATGAATAAACCTACATAAAGAGAACATTCACATTGGGCTCATGGACCGCCTGCAATATGAATAAACCTACATAAAGAGAACATTCACATTGGGCTCATGGACCGCCTGCAATATGAATAAACCTACGTAAAGAGAACATTCACATTGGGCTCATATACCGCCTGCAATATGAATAAACCTACGTAAAGAGAACATTCACATTGGGCTCATGGACCGCCTGCAATATGAATAAACCTACGTAAAGAGAACATTCACATTGGGCTCATGGACCGCCTGCAAGATGAATAAACCTACATAAAGAGAACATTCACATTGGGCTCATATACCGCCTGCAATATGAATAAACCTACGTAAAGAGAACATTCACATTGGGCTCATGGACCGCCTGCAATATGAATAAACCTACGTAAAGAGAACATTCACATTGGGCTCATGGACCGCCTGCAAGATGAATAAACCTACATAAAGAGAACATTCACATTGGGCTCATATACCGCCTGCAATATGAATAAACCTACGTAAAGAGAACATTCACATTGGGCTCATGGACCGCCTGCAAGATGAATAAACCTACGTAAAGAGAACATTCACATTGGGCTCATGGACCGCCTGAAAGATGAACAAACCTACGTAAAGAGAACATTCACATTGGGCTGATGGACTGCCTGAAAGATGAACAAACCTACGTAAAGAAAACATTCACATTGGGCTCATGGACCGCCTGAAAGATGAACAAACCTACGTAAAGAAAACATTCACATTGGGCTCATGGACCGCCTGAAAGATGAACAAACCTATGTAAAGAGAACATTCACATTGGGCTCATAGACCGCCTGCAAGATGAACAAACCTACGTAAAGAGAACATTCACATTGGGCTCATGGACCACCTGAAAGATGAACAAACCTACGTAAAGAGAACATTCACATTGGGCTCATAGACCGCCTGCAATATGAACAAACCTACGTAAAGAGAACATTCACATTGGGCTCATGGACCGCCTGAAAGATGAACAAACCTACGTAAAGAGAACATTCACATTGGGCTCATATACCGCCTGCAATATGAATAAACCTACGTAAAGAGAACATTCACATTGGGCTCATGGACCGCCTGAAAGATGAACAAACCTACGTAAAGAGAACATTCACATTGGGCTCATGGACCGCCTGAAAGATGAACAAACTTACGTAAAGAGAACATTCACATTGGGCTCATAGACCGCCTGCAAGATGAACAAACCTACGTAAAGAGAACATTCACATTGGGCTCATGGACCACCTGAAAGATGAACAAACCTACGTAAAGAGAACATTCACATTGGGCTCATGGACCGCCTGAAAGATGAACAAACATCTGCAAGTTGTACGGCAGGGTAAAGTCACATATCTTTTATAGCACGATAAAGTCACATAAATTTACAGCTGGGTAAAGACATCTACCTTGTACAACAGGATAAAGTCACATATATTGTACAGCAGGGTAAAGTCACATACCATGTACGGTAGGATAAAGTCATATTTTGTACAGCAGGATAAAGTGACATAAGTTGTACACCAAATAGATGTCCTACATGCAACAAATCTTCACGAAGGCTAGACTGATATCAAGCTACACACATAACTAGATTGACCACAAATTGGAATGCATGTTACCCTTTTATCTCCGTCACATAAGTTACAAGAACATAGTACGTAAGTTATGGGTGGGAAAACTGATTCCCATTTGATGTTTTATCGTGTCTAATGCAGCAGTACATTCAATACTCACGAGGAAAACTTGTCCCATGTCAAAGTGATCGAACAAAATTCACGCATATCACAGAATAACGGTATTTTTAAGTGCACTCTTTCGGTGGACGGATCCTTAATATGGTCTTACCCCAAATAGATGTCCTACATGCAACAAATCTTCACGAAGGCTAGCTTGATATCAAGCTACACACAAAACTAGATTGACCACAAAGGGGAATGCATGTTACCCTTTTATCTCCGTCACGTAAGTTACAAGAACAAAGTACGTAAGTTATGTGTGTGAAAACTAATTCCCATTTGATGTTTTATCTTGTCTAATGCAGCAGTACATTCAGTACTCACGAGACAAACATGTCTCATGTCAAAGTGTTCGAACAAAATTGAAGCATATCACAGCAAAGCGGTATTTTTAAGTGCACTCTTTCGGCGGACGGATGCTTAATATTTGTACAGCAGGGTAAAGTTGCATACCTTGTAGAGCAGGGTAATGTCACACACTTTGTACAGCAGGGTAAAGTCATACACATTGCACAGCAGGGTAAAGTCACATACCTTGCACAGCAGGATAAAGTCACATACCTTGTACAGTAGGATAAAGTCACATACATTGTACAGCAGGGTAACGTCACATACCTTGAGGAGCAGGGTAAAATCACATACTTAGTACAGCAGGGTAAAGTCGTATATCTTGTACAGTAGGGTAAAGTGACATACCTTGTACAGTAGGGTAAAGTCACAAATCTTGTACAGTAGGGTAAAGTTGCATACCTTGTACAGCAGGGCAAAGTGACATACCTTGTACAGTAGGGTTAAATTGTATACCTTTGTACAGTAGGGTAAAGTCACATACCTTGTACAGTAGGGTAAAGTCACATACCTTGTACAGTAGGGTAAAGTCACATACCTTGTACAGTAGGGTAAAGTCACATACCTTGTACAGTAGGGTAAAGTCACATACCTTGTACAGTAGGTAAAATGACGTACCTTGTAGAGCAGGGTAAACAGCAGACTGTGCATGGTACGACAGTGAAGTAGACGTCGTAGGCCCACATAGGCAGGGTGAATGCGGCCAGGCAGACGGAAGGGTGGCCAGGGACTATCAGTGCCCTTGTACAGGCCGTGCTGCCTCACACTGCAACCAGAGTGCAGCACTAGTGTATAACAGTTTGTTGAAAGACAGTCCCAGGCTTCTCTACACCTCCCTATAAACTGTACTCCTGAAGCAGTGGATGATACATGTCAACCCCAGAGCCATGCAATCCACCTCTCTAAATTAAAATTAAGATTTTACAATATAAAATCCATTTTACCTAAGACCTTTGGCATATAAATATATGATTTTCAGACATGTGAATGCACTTTACATATAAAATTGGAAAACAATTTTCTTTTTCAGATATCCAAGCAAGCAAAATTCTAAACTGTTATCGACTTTCAGAAAACAATTCTCACCAACTTGTATTAATCATAATTGATCTCTTTATATAATACTCTCACGAGAACCAATCAAGTGTTGCTACACTCACTACTTGGTGTAGCGGTCCATGGAGGCTTGAAAGTCCTTGCGATACATCGCTCTCAGCAGCACATGTAGAGGATTGTAGCTCGACATCCAAATGTCTCCTGCAAGCAACACTCATGGTGCTAATATTGCACAGATTTATACCTACATCATGTAAACAAACATTTACAAATACAATTATTTCTGAAGTACACCTTCTTTCGAAACAAAGTGCAACATAAGTTTTTTAAGAAATCATGTTTGATTTGTAAAATTATTTGAACAGGTTTGAGTGTTCCTTAAAAAACTTCTAACATTTGTTTACAAACACCCATTATGACATGATGGCAAAGTTTAAGTCATATAATTAGCTATATGTGTGTAAGACTTACCCTTGGGAACATACATTCCCTGCTGCATCACCCCACCTGCCTCAAAGTTGGGGGCTTTGTAGTCAGCGACCTGTAGACAAAATTTATCAGTAAGGCTAATCAAATATAACATCCAGAAAACCTACTACACAATCACTTATTTGTCCCCCAAAATAACCTACTTCCACTACGATGAACTAGCTCATTTATGACATGTTTTAGTGTCGGTGAAATCATCAGAAAACTGTTTTATAATTATAACAATTACATAATTATTATTTTATTACAACTATTATTACACTGATTATTAACCAAACTATAATAAAAAATGTTAATATAATTAACATACCAGCTAAAAATCATTTTAATTACTATGAACAGTTTTCATAATTATAATAATCCTAACCTCTTTGAGAGTTGACTCAAAGTGCTTGGTCTGTCCAGTGAGTCCACACTTCTCAGGCATCATGTCCATCAGGTGACTGTGGGTGCGGTCTGCGATACACAGCAGACTGACCATCTCCTGTCTGGTCAACTCAGCCTCATCCAGTCCTACAACAATACATAGACTGATCATCTCCTGTCTGGACAACTCAGCCTTGTCCAGTCCTACAACAATACACACACTGACCATCTCCTGTCTGGACAACTCAGCCTCATCCAGTCCTACAACAATACACACACTGACCATCTCCTGGGGTCAACTCAGCCTCGTCCAGCCCTACAACAATACACACACTGACCATCTCCTGTCTGGTCAACTCAGCCTCGTCCAGTCCTACAACAATACACAGACTGACCATCTCCTGGGGTCAACTCAGCCTCGTCCACTCCTACAACAATACACAGACTGACCATCTCCTGGGGTCAACTCAGCCTCGTCCAGTCCTACAACAATACACAGACTGACCATCTCCTGGGGTCAACTCAGCCTCGTCCACTCCTACAACAATACACAGACTGACCATCTCCTGGGGTCAACTCAGCCTCGTCCAGTCCTACAACAATACACAGACTGACCATCTCCCGGGTCAACTCAGCCTCGTCCAGTCCTACAACAATACACAGACTGACCATCTCCTGGGGTCAACTCAGCCTCGTCCAGTCCTACAACAATACACAGACTGACCATCTCCCGGGGTCAACTCAGCCTCGTCCAGTCCTACTACAAGGCAACATGTCACTGGTGACACTTGTATAGTAGTTTATATAAAAATATTCTAACTATGGAGCATCGTACTTGCATTAGCTACAAGTCGACTCACCTACAATAAAGTAATGGTAAGTTCTTATACATGGGTCTCCAATCCTTAGGACCCTCCACTTCACCCCATCATAGACCTGTTCAATCAAACATCGCCTTGATTTCTCTGGAAGCTTTCAGCCAGAGCCACCAGTAACTGTTTGCTATTAACTGTAAGTACGATATTACGAATATAATATGAAATTATGATAACCATAATGCACATTTAATAACTACAAAAGACACAGTTGTTGTGTTATTAAAATAAGACGATTCTTCAGGGCACCGTGGAGGGCAGATGCCACCGCCGTAGATGGCAGAGTAAATGTTGGCTCGACAATGTTAAGGAGTGGACAGCCCTCTCCAAGCTCCTCACCATAGCCACTGGCAGACACGAATGGTGAAATATCGCAGCCGCAGCGTCGTGTATGTCCCCCCCCCCCCGACGACCGAGTCGGTTAAGGGACTAAGTAAGTAAACAAACACTAACCTAGCAATGTGTGCACACTGAGCAGCGTGCACAAGAAGGTGAGGGCGCCCTCTAGCATTGGCATCTGATGTTCGGTGTCAAGGAATCCAAGCTTCGGTCGAACCTCCCCAGGGGGGACAAAACTGAGAACGTCCCATAAGTGAAATCTGTAACAGATTGTAGTTCATCATGTCGACTTGTTTAGTTAACTGATGAGTTACAGTTCATCTTGGTAGAATGAAACAAAACATGCAGTACAAAAGGTATAATTTATAACACACGCAGACTGACACACATGCACACTCGCAATACATTCCGTGAAATACAGACATGCAGTTTAGACTTCATAATCACATACATCAAATTATGACCGAAACTATTTTGTGGGTAACATTTTCAAAACTCAACAGCTTTAAACCCGTATGACAACTGACTGTGGCGATAGAGAATGTAGTCCCCAACACTGAGCTTGAATTGGCTACATTCACTAATTGGGAGTGTGAAATAACTATCCAGTGGTACCTCTCTGACATACAGTCCACTGTAATTATATTCAGTGGTAGCGTACCAACATGTAATTGGATGCAGCCTGTCTGTTGCTACACCACCATCATGTTCAATTCCAGTTCACTGTAATTGCATTCAGTGGTAGTGTACTAACATGTAATTGGATGCAGCCTGTCTGTTGCTACACCGCCATCAAGTTCAATTCCAGTTCACTGTAATTGTATTCAGTGGTAGCATACTAACATGTAATTGGATGCAGCCTGTCTGTTGCTACACCAACATCACGTTCAATTCCAGTTCACTGTAATTGTATTCAGTGGTAGCATACTAACATGTAATTGTATGCAGCCTGTCTGTTGCTACACCGTCATCATGTTCAATTCCAGTTCACTGTAATTGTATTCAGTGGTAGCGTACTAACATGTAATTGGATGCAGCCTGTCTGTTGCTACACCGCCATCATGTTCAATTCCAGTTCACTGTAATTGTATTCAGTGGTAGCGTACTAACATGTAATTGGATGCAGCCTGTCTGTTGCTACACCGCCATCATGTTCAATTCCAGTTCACTGTAATGGTATTCAGTGGTAGTGTACTAACATGTAATTGGATGCAGCCTGTCTGTTGCTACACCGCCATCAAGTTCAATTCCAGTTCACTGTAATTGTATTCAGTGGTAGCATACTAACATGTAAGTGGATGCAGCCTGTCTGTTGCTACACCGTCATCACGTTCAATTCCAGTTCACTGTAATTGTATTCAGTGGTAGCATACTAACATGTAATTGTATGCAGCCTGCCTGTTGCTACACCATCATCACGTTCAACTCCAGTTCACTGTAATTGTATTCAGTGGTAGCATACTAACATGTAATTGGATGCAGCCTGTCTGTTGCTACACCGTCATCACGTTCAATTCCAGTTCACTGTAATTGTATTCAGTGGTAGCATACTAACATGTAATTGGATGCAGCCTGTCTGTTGCTACACCACCATCATGTTCAATTCCAGTTCACTGTAACTGTATTCAGTGGTAGCATACCAACATGTAATTGGACGCAGCCTGTCTGTTGCTACACCGTCATCATGTTCAATTCCAGTTCACTGTAATTGTATTCAGTGATAGCATACTAACATGTAATTGTATGCAGCCTGTCTGTTGCTACACCGTCATCATGTTCAATTCCAGTTCACTGTAATTGTATTCAGTGGTAGCATACTAACATGTAATTGTATGCAGCCTGTCTGTTGCTACACCGTCATCATGTTCAATTCCAGTTCACTGTAATTGTATTCAGTGGTAGCATACTAACATGTAATTGGATGCAGCCTGTCTCTTGCTACACCGCCATCATGTTCAATTCCAGTTCACTGTAATTGTATTCAGTGATAGCATACTAACATGTAATTGTATGCAGCCTGTCTGTTGCTACACCGTCATCATGTTCAATTCCAGTTCACTGTAATTGTATTCAGTGGTAGCATACTAACATGTAATTGTATGCAGCCTGTCTGTTGCTACACCGTCATCATGTTCAATTCCAGTTCACTGTAATTGTATTCAGTGATAGCATACTAACATGTAATTGTATGCAGCCTGTCTGTTGCTACACCGTCATCATGTTCAATTCCAGTTCACTGTAATTGTATTCAGTGGTAGCATACTAACATGTAATTGTATGCAGCCTGTCTGTTGCTACACCGTCATCATGTTCAATTCCAGTTCACTGTAATTGTATTCAGTGGTAGCATACTAACATGTAATTGGATGCAGCCTGTCTCTTGCTACACCGCCATCATGTTCAATTCCAGTTCCATACAATTTGCAAAGGTCTCACTTGATAAAAATAATCATGTTATATGGTATATATAATCTTGACTGTCCACATTTATTTTAAATAACCATTTGTTTAAACATAATTTCACCCTTATCTGTTTAGCTGGAATGTTTTGAGGTAAATAACATGTTTACATAATGTTTACATTTGAAGCAAATCATGTAGGATATGGCCACATTCCTCCTAAATATATTGTATATATGTGAAATATGTACGGTGGGACAGGTCTGCAGAATTTCATGTAAAAATATACACATTTCAACAAAACATGTGGCAGATATCAGTGATTTAGTTCCATAGACTGCTACAGGGATTTTACAGAGGGTTGTTTTTGTAAAGCGGTAATCACCCCATTAGTTCTTTTGCCCTGTACCGTCAACCCTATCAACACATGACTCTACAGCGTTCGAATTAGCACTTGTCCGTTTGTCCAGGACAAGTGATTTTTGGCCCGGACAAGTAAAATTAATCTACATGGTTATCCGGTGTACAAGTGAAAATTTACATTAAAGGGATTCTTTGTAAGCTAATATACATTCGAGGTGTACTGTATCAAAACGTATTAATTTCCCATAAGTACTTTCTCTGCTATTTATGTCTTGCATGTTTATACATAATTTGGGTGTTATCTGCACACAAAAATGATATAAACAGTTGTGTTTATGCGAATCATTTTGAGGTTGCTGCCACGTGGATGATTAATTCTGCAGCCCGCGTATAATGAATACTCATGCACGCGCAGTGAACCACACGACGACCATTGACATCACACACACAGTTGACATGTTAGTTTCCGAGGCGAGTTGATTCAAGTAATGACATTGTAAATAAGCAATTTGTAGACATATGTATATTGACAGCTGTTTTTATCAGTGTAGGAAGTGTATCCATTGTTTAATTACCCTGCTTCCGAATGCCGTCAGCCAAGTAACGTTTCGATTAAATAGAATTATAATGTCCGCTAACGCGGACGGCTGCAATCGGTGTCAGCTGCCGCTGGGACTGTCACTGAATCTGTCGAGCCTCAACTACAATAACTAACATAGCCTTGGGCAAGGGTCTCGTCTTTCTAGTTAGTAAAACTGCATTGTCCAGTATCTGACATGCAGTGAACGAAAATGCACGCTAAAATATCAGTATATGCAACCATAGCAAGATGATTAACCTGGTCGTGGATGTAATTTTTTTGCCTAAATCTGGGATTTGGGTATGTGTGTCTATGGGTCTTGCCTTTCCAAATTCCAGTCAGCCGTTTTTTAAAAGTTCCCGTTTCCCCACTTATTTGAACCGAAACATAAAAATGTGAGATTCGTACGTTCACAGACTGTTTTTAATGCTACAGCTACGACTGCTAGTAAGCCTGGCTGACATGTCATCATTTAATGTAAACATTTTAGGTTTGTAGTACACAATACCATGTTGCCATGGAATTTTAGACACCAGCAGATCTGCACTCTAGTATACATAAGTTTTTATCCATGAATATATTATAAAAAATCTAGTAATACATCAGATCAAGTTGTGCTGCTTCATGTAAATAGCACATTTTATAATAATAGTACTCGCTAAAAATGGGCCAAGTGGCCCTAAAGTCCTTTGGACTAATACGTCTATATGTGACCCCGGCTGACCAAATGAGAGATAAGTCAGAAAAATTGTAACATTGTTTTCTTACATCCTTGTAAAGGTTTGGTAGGGTGCTTTACACGGTTTCAAAAATATGACTGCTACAAAAATTGGCAAAGTTATGGAGCATTGAACATGGTAGGGATCAAAAAGTGAAAATGAAGAAAACGGCTGTTGAAGTTTTACATTATATATGCAAATGGATTGCATGGAAATATTACATGCACAACATTCAAATGTGGCACACAGTATGTAATATGTATGTTATGTTGCAATGATACACTGGAAGTACAAATGTGCTGCTACAAAGACTTATCAAGTTATGCCAGATTATGTCTTCATGTGTAAAACTAAGAGGACAGATTATTTGAAAGCAAAAGGTAGACTCACTGTTTGACACAGTTTAAAACCTACAGGCAACTGTCCAGTTTAACAGGGGTCTAGTGGCTTAATGCTGTCTGTTGACACAAGCTACTGCCAGTGACCAATTACACATTAGTCACAGTGTCCATCAAACAATAGCAGGCAGAGAATCTTAGCTCCACAGCTGGGTGTAATACACAACCAGAGCCACCACTGATTCATGGTCAAGTAGATTAGCTCAATGCACCAACTAAGACAATACACAACACTGTGAGTGAGTGTCCAGAGTGAGGCCTGAGCAGTGTCCTCATTGCTGAATAGATCAATTAAACCTGCCAAGTGGGTGACATTCTGCACAAGTGTTCATTAATCCTTAGTGATTGTTCAGAAAACCAGATTGACCACATACCTAAACAAAGCGAATGTAATAGGTGAAGAGCAGGCAATGTTCAAATAGGGGTATTGGTTGAATTGTATTTGTCTCGACGCAAAAGGCTTTATTGTGCCTTCATCGATTATAAGAAAGCATTTGATTTAGTAGACCGGTCCTCCCTGTGGTCTAAGATAATTTCATGCGGTATTAATGGTATTGTGTTGAAAGTTGTATACAACATATACAAAAATGCTAAATCATGTATAAATCAGGGCCAGGCTGTGTCAGCCTTCTTCTCATGTGATGTATAGGTATGGCAAGGAGAAAACTTGTGTCCTTTGTTATTTGCTATTTACCTGAATCATTTTGAACACTGTTAGTCACAATTATAACGGACTTGACATGGCAGCTGGTGAAATTTACAACAACCTTATGGATGATGATGTATAAAATGTATGTTCTACTATATGCTGATGACACTAGAATGATTCAATCAAATACAGATTTCTTGCTTGTGTATAGCGGAACTATGTCAACTCTTCTAATGGTTGACATTTGGTTGTTTCAGGTGTCAACTATATTGTGAATCTGTAATTATTAGTTTATATTGATACAATTGATTTATACAGTACCATGTCTACACAAGTCATGGCAAGCAACAGTAGAATGCATTTGATATCAATAAAGTGTAGGATATTTCACTCTATAGTTGTCTAGAATATTAATTTTCTATGTTTGTCACCTACAGGTGACAGAATATTAATTTTCTATGTTTGTCACCTACAGGTTTCTACAGACAATACATCTTTAACCAATAGACACCATAGTCACACCATTTTATAATAATTAAATGAACATCAAAATAAACACAACTTGCAATTATATAAATCAAGTTTTGAAGATAAAAAGTGTTAGGCAGCTGTTCAGTCTAACGGGGGTCAAGTGTGTCTACTCTGCCTGGGAGCTGTGACCAATTAAAGATTAGTCAAGGTCTCAATGGAACAGTAGCACTAGGCTGCAGAGTTTAGTCACGGAGTTGACTTTGTGGCACATTAAACAAAATCTACTGTTGGGGGTGGTCTCAAGGGCCCTTCTCAAAACCACATCACTAGATAATGTAAAACTTTTGCACTTTGGGGGCCCCTTAGGTGCCCTTAGAATGATTCAATCAAATACAGATTTCTTGTATATAGTGGCAGCACCCTAAGATACATCTATACAAAATTAGAAAAAAGTTGCTGAACAATTTTGGAAAAAATAGGTCAAATGTTACATTCTTACCAGTTGTGGGGTCCTTGGAGGCCCTAGGAAGCCCTTAAAATGATTCAATCAAATACAGATTTCTCGTGCATAGTGGCAGTGCCCTAAGATATGTCTATACAAAATTAGAGAAAAAGTTGCTGAATGGTTTCTGAGATACGGCAGCTAACGGCGGACGGCAGATGCAGAGTGATGGCAATAGTCCCTTGGACCTTAGGCCAAAGGACTAAAAACAAATTAAACATTTATTTTTGACATGTTACTATACTGTTATTGTACACTTTTCACGAGAATGGCCCATATGTATAATTATATACAACATTAATTATTAGAGCAAGAATAAAGAAAAACATACATGGTGATAAGTCCCATAATCCAATATATGTATTGAATTAATCTGCACAGTGTTGAGGTAGTTAACTCATATTTAGGCTCAGTTTCATAAATTCAACTTTGTTTATTTGTAGGAACATTGGAAATAGCCGAGCTGATGGAAAGAGGAAATTGAAGAGCTTTACTTAACAGTGCCATTAATTGGACAATGGGTCACCTGACATAAGATGATGTCTGACTTTGTTCTGCCCCATTCTGTTCTGGGAAGTTGTACATCACTTCAAGTTTCAAATAGATGTGTGCGTCTGATAGCTTTGTGTATCAAAATGCATAGCAGTGCTATTAATAGGACAATATGTTAACTGACACAGTAGTGAAGAAGATGTCTGACTTTGTTCTGCCACATTAGTTCCGTGTGGCTTCTGCTGGGAATATGTACATCACTACGTTTCAAATGGATTTGTGCAATCGATAAATTTGTGCATCCAAATGCACATCATCCCGTCATTATGTTGAAAAGTAGGAGTACATAATAACATTTATGCTTTCTTATGCTCATCATGTTTGGATTGTGTTCTACAGCATATTCTTCAAAATTTGTTGAATCAAGTTTATGTTAAGTGAATTATACTGGGAGTAGTGTATAAAAAGGTGTTGACAAAGTTGCTTTTACAATAATTTTGAAAATTCATAAAATATAAATGTGACCCATCTTAACGAAATGAGTCGGATGTCAGCAAAACTGATTTTCCGTAAATGCTGTTTATGTGAAACAATTGCGAATCCATCGATTTTGAGATTTCCCCTGAAAATTATTCTTTGGTATTCGTTTTATCGATTGCTACTCTAGCTACCCTCTAATGAACTCTGTTTTATGTATTTTAAAGCGATTTTTGTAGAGCTGTACAAAGTGTTCCGCTCGGTTTCCTTAAAATAAAGCCAAAAATGCCAGTAATTGCGCGCATTCGCAGCCGCTAATTTTGGGATGCTCCTAACATATTGGATATCACCACGACGCTTGACGTGTCATCTTCCCATATATGGGCATAAATATGCTAATAATTACATTCTGTGACCTCCCGAGTGCTTTGTAGACGCCCCCTGTTTTGGCCAGCTGTGCAAACAATTCGGATCACGTGGTAGCAACGGCAACTGCGTGACCCAGGCAGCTGTTCTCATTGGTTCAGTTATGGGTCAAGTTGTTAAATTTGGATAGAAGTGATCGCGCACGATTTGACAGTTTATAACATTCTTACTGACCCACCTTTGTTACAGATACAAATGACAACTGTCTCTAAAAATGATGTATACATTGGTGTAATAGTGTTGCCTGTCTTAATTTTTCTTAACAATGTTATTACACAAGCAATTCTAACAAATTTCTAACAAAGATCTTGTTTTCCTATTAACAGAATATCATGAGAATGCCACTGTCTTCAAGTTGTCAAAACTTCAGCCAGATATGTCCATGCTAACTAAGGTATAACGGTGGTGCAGGTTTTTGCTTTTGTTAGCAATGGCGGTAATTACATATGCAATTAATGTTATTGCTAATTATTTCAAACAAAGATTTGTTTTCATAGTAATTGAATGTCACAAGAGTGCCATTATCTTCAATTGTTCCAAATTTCAGCCAGATATGTCCATGCTAACTAAGGTATAATAGTGCTGCAGGTTTTCGCTTTTCATAACAAGGGTGGTAATTACATAGGCAATTAATTGTATTGTTAAATATTTATAAAAAAGATTTTGTTTTCATATTAATAGGATATCACGAGAATGCCATTATCTGCGAGTTACCAAAATTTCAGCCAGATGTGCCCTTGCTAACCAAGGTATAATAGTAGTGCAGGTTTTCGCTTTTCTTAACAATGGTGGTAGTTATATTATTAAATTAATATGCTATTTTTTTCTACCAAAGATGTATTCATATTAACAAAATGTCTTGAGAATGACATTATCTTCGAGTATTCCAACTTTTAGCAAGATCTGTACAGGGTAACTAAGGTACATTTAATGAAACAAGGAATATTTTGCATCAACTTTGACGGCCGTTTTGGGGGTTTGAAGGTTTTTACACCACATGTGTTTTACACCACATGACTTTGTATCGCTACCTGTTATTTGAATAATTATATAGTTTTAACCATTATTACGCCTAACCCACGCGGACTCGGCAGTCTTCCAAGTCATCGAACGTCGTTAGCCGATCCATATCGTTGACAATTTTCAAAACTTGTAACTGGTTCTCCGGTAAATCTATGGTGGTGGTTGATAAATGGAATATTAATGAAATTTAAGAAGTGTTGTTGTATCTATGTAACATTTATTTTAAATTGTGAGTTTTCGAAACCAAATATTGCAAGACGCGCGGCCGGGGACGGGGCGCCAACCGCCATTGACATGTCGGCTTCCGACAACTACGGCGGTCTGCACGCGGCAGCAACGATGTAATTCAGGCACCGTTAAAACTGTTTTATCATCATTGAAATGGTAATATAACATTTAGGAAAACATATGCGTTTGTTTGCTGATGATCAATTGAATATTATCTTCGTTTGTAAAATACAGGGGTCTTATGCATGAACTGAGACAACTAATAGTCTGAGACAATGCCATTGTCCGAGACAATAAACGTCGGGACTTCTGCCGTTGCGAAGTTGCTATGCATGGACCGGACGTTAGGCCGAGACAATAAAGTCAGAGACTTTAACGCGATTGTCCCGACGTTTGGTGTTGAGCTAATTTTAGACGAGGGAATTCCGGGAAACCCCAAATAGTTTTGCGAAGAGCGCAGACGCCTCCCGTTATTTCCTTCCACGTAACATTTGTGTGATTCGAGTTGTAAATACGGAGCTTAGAAGTGTCATATTATTTACCCTGATTTTACGTTGATCCTCATGTTTTACAATGTAATCCTGGATATAACAAGGAAGGGAGTCAGACATTGATTCGAGTACTCCTCTCCCTATTCCTGAGGTATATGTCCATGTGTCTTTTTTTGTTGCAATCTTGGTCTTTGATTATCAATATCATCATCATGATGACATGAACCGCTGTTGCTGGCGCTGCCTCCATAAATGATTTCTCTATTCCATTCAGTCACAGTGACAGGTCAAAATACGTGTCACTGAAATCTCTTTACGCTGTTAGCCTATCTTAATATACTGTCTGGTCTTGCAGTGGTTCAAGTGACACGTTCTGGCCAAAGAGCGATTTATACAGCGCAGATAGGACGCACGATTTTTGGCCCAGTCCTACGTGTCTTTGTCAGTTTGTGACTGAGTAAATTACGATATTTGTATTCCGCCTGTCTGTTTTCGTAAGAACTTCACTCAAAACGATTTTTCTAACTGTTTGTTTTCACAGCATTGAAAACACATGTATTAAAGATTTAGAATATTGCTAAATTTATACGGAAATATAAATTTTTGTTCAAGTTTTTATCTAAACAGCATAAAACATTAGGACGCACGATTTCTGGTCCCACCAGAATACCTTGTCTCAATTGACTCGAGTAGTGATGTCAAATGCTTTCAATCTCTTAAAGAAGTTCATATTACTCAATTCATTCCAGTATCTTTCTGGGCGTCCTCTGTTCATCATTCCTTCGTCTTATATTTCATGCACCTAGCATAGAGTTTGCCTTCTAGCAAACTTAGATGGCTTAGTTTAGGCTCCGCCCACTGCTCCGCACACTGGCTGCTCCGTTACTTGCAGTTTGTCTGTTAGTATTACTCCAGTTTTTCTCTTTCTGTGATATTTCTATAGGGTCATTTCTCACGATGCAGTCATGTTCTCTCCTCTTGTGGCCCATAACTAGCATAGGATTTGCCTTTTTGGATGTTTTGGCACACACCGCTTTAATTTAAATAGTATCTCAATTTTTTTTAGTATTATTAAGCCTAAGTCGTTATCTTTGTGTCATGTTTCTGTAGGGTCATTTTCCATGATGCAGTCGTAGTATTATACTATTCTTGTGGAAACTGCTGTTTTGTTAAAGGAAGTTTTTTTCATTTTCGAAATGGAATTACTCTTTTAAATCTTAGCAAACAGAGGTGATCTGGCAGATGATTGCCAAAGAAGTGAATGTTGTGGGTGGCAGTGGGCACACAGTGGCCCAGGTTAAAAAGAGATGAAAAGACATGAAACAAGCCATTTGACAAAGACGGGTCAACTAAAAACCAGAGTCATGGAGAACCTCTACCTGAGGTGCCCTATGAGAACTTGGCAAGGCTCATCATCAACACCAAGATGGTGGATGGTTCAGAGGGTAAGTGTCCTGTAATCTTGCATTAAAATTTACATCACCTTAAATAATTTATAATATTTTTGTCTTGTTTCAATAACAATACATTTGTTCCTAGCATTATTCTGGCAAATCAGTTAACACAAGTAATAAAATATATTTAAACACATTAATTAGACACCAATTGTTTGTGTATTCTGCTGAAAAATACAATTTTTAGTGTATACCTTCAACGTTGGTGATGACGGATGATCTGTAATTGTATGTCTACATTTAATTACATGTGATTGTCACATGTCCTTTGTCACTGGTCAAAATCCTGCATCCTTAATTTTAAAATTGTCAAAAACTAAAATGCACCCTCCTTCTGATATTGTGTGACAAGATGTCATGAAAAAGTTACGCCGACACTGTACAGTGGCATGAAACTTGGCCTACACTACACTACAGACAGTGTTATCAGAGCTGGTAAATATCCCAATAGCTCAGGTGTTATGACAAACAATATTAATGATATGAACCATTTGTTTTTGTTTCGATAACATTTCTAAATTATATTTTGTGTATAATGAAATTCCTTGTCCTTGAATAGGCTATACATAAGTAACTGGTCATGCTAAGTAGGCTTACCGGATTCTAGGTTTGATAAATTATGGAAACATTGTTTACCTCACAATACATATCTAATAAAATATTGGTTACTCGAAAATGCGTAGTATATCCTGCTCTTGATTACTCGTATTTTAATTTATCGTGATTCGAATATTATTTATTCGTATTAAAATTGGAAATAATCGCTACACTGCACTGGCACTGGCTAGCCTACAGTATTGCTGGTCGAATCAAATGCTAGGTTTGACATGCTGTTTTGTAAACAATTTAAGCACACTTGCATAAATTATCAATATTCTAAATAACTAGCCGTTATATTACATCGATGAAATGCAAACAAGTCGTTAGAAAAGATGTTTAGAGACAAAAAGGTGAAATATATGCTTTCATCACTATCACCGATTTGCCTCGACGGCGATGCGGTACCGGTACTTGGTAGTAGACCTACCACCTTTTCTGATAGATATTCTAGTAAAATGCGTTGTCCGAAAATCCTGTTTGCATAGGGCCTAATATTTCGTCGAACATGATAACTTTTGGTCGGACTATCATACTTCCAGTGACTATTTCCGACTAACAACGTATTTAATGAAAGACCCAGTGATACCCGGTATCTCTGATAAAGTTTATCGATTGGACACACGTTAGTCACATTACTGTTACATTCACAGACACTATATGCATGATAAAGTTTGATAATAACTACTCTGAGTCCTCACTTACCTGAACAGTGGTTTGATTCTGTTCGATTAACGAATTCATTGTGACATTTGTATTGTTGTTGTGGTGCTAGAATGCAGTAATTGGTCTCATCAACTCATCCGATCACATAAACACAACGCCAATGGCAGCCATTAATTACGAAATAGTCAGAGACAACTGCGTTTAGGCCAGTGTTATCACGGGCCTAAAAATCGTGTTGTTTCGTCCCGCAGAAAGTCCGAGACTTCTAGTTGTCTGCGTTCGTGCATAGCGATTATCCCGTTCGTAAATAGTCCGAGACAACGCTCATTGTCTCGGTTCATGCATAAGACCCCAGAACTTTGTTTATATTGAAGTTCATAGAGGTTTAACCAAATATTATCAGATTATATAGTTTATTATGATTATTTTGTGACAACATTTTACAGCAGTGTTATATGTTATATATACCATATTAAACATAAACAGTTTTTGCAACATTATAAAACAAATAGCAAGGAAACAATTGTCTCATTCCTATCATCGTAATAATTATTTGTTATTAATAAAAGCATTCATATCAACATCAGTAAAATATTGGTATACATCATGTAACGTGTCTAATTTTAATATTCGTGATGAATAATAATGGACCGGAAAATAGTTGCAAATATAATTTTGCAATTTCAAAATTTGCAGATTAAATCAAATTGTGTTTTGATCACAAGTCACTCAGATGTACATGCAACAAAACAGCAGGATCATTGTGTTGTTGTCATAAAAATAAGACCAACTTTTGACGGGTTTTTTTCGAAGCTTCGATTCCCCTTCACAACCACTCGGACAAGTTAAAATTTTGGTGGACAAGTAGATTTCAAAACTTACTTGTCCGGTGGACAAGTAAATATTCTGGCTTATTTCTATCGCTGCTCTATAAACACGAACCTTTCAAGAACTGTCTTGACAAAGTAGTCAGCATCAAGCTTGGTGGCACATATCTGGTGAACATACAAGGTCTATCTTCAAATGATTCTCTTTCTTTAATGAATAATACAGTTTTAATACTGCCCAGCACTATGCTCGATGTCTACAATAGTTAATGTTTTCTGAGCCAGTTTAATTTAATCGAGCAATTAAAAATAAATGAGTAGAATAAAAAAATTATAGAATTGTTTCAATGATGATGAAGAGTTAAGGTTATTTGCATCAATTTAATTGTGTTGTCAAATTAATTTCACAAACATTGCCTGCTATAATTAAATTAGTTAACACTTTTTACAAATCATTTGATAAATACAGGAAACAATAATACATACTGTGTGATTGTGTAAAATTGTCATGCATTTCTTCAAAATAAAAAATAAACTTAATATAAGACTGCACAGAAAATAAATGTTCTCACTCTTAGAGTAATTTCCCATATATAAATTTCATTGGTGAGAAACTGAAAATACGTCACAGAATGACCTCTGACCTGCAGTAGATAGAGGTCAGCATCGACCATTGAGTTGCAGAAGTGGCATTGAATGTAGGTCATCGCTTGACCTCTGATCTGCAGGCCATTACGCACCCACATACCACAGAGGATCTCGTGGAAAACAACCTGAGGAAGAACAGGACAAACCAATGGGTTGCACAGGAACCACTCAACAAACTATACAAATAAAATACCTTTATAGGCCAGGTTTGTTTGATTTAACTACTTTGATTTAAATCAACAATTAAAATTAATTTAAATCACTGTAATAAGAAGCAATGCACATATTTCTTATACTATATCGTGTGATGTGGACAGTTGGCAATTCTCAGTAATGTACACTGGTAAGATCAAGGTAAGACTGGTAAGACCACAAACTCATACAATTTATGTCCATTGGTTTGCTGTTCCTGCACAACAGGAGCTAACCATGCAAACTTGTGGTAAACTGCTTGGATCTCATGAAACTATGGCACAGATGACAGTGCATATGATACAAGTAAAATATTTATGAAAGTCGCTGTTCAGACATTTTTTGAAATGATGATCTGTTATTTCTCCATGCATGAAAACTCCCATCTACAGCAGTAAGCTGGTGGCATGGGTATGAGCACCATGAGCGCCACCTACCTGCAGCTGTAGGGGATGTATGAGCGCCATCTGGAGGAAGTCATTAGAGGGCACCAGGTCAGCGAGGGCCTGGTCCTGATTCTGCACTGCCTGGCTAACAAACACGGCAAAGTAGCGGTGCAGGGGCAGGTGGAAGCTCACCTGCATCGGGTTCGGCTGAAACAACAGCACCGATTGGCTAATATTTGAAAATAAAATCACAATTGTGACTGGTCAATTTCGAACTGGCATGCAAAATTTAGGTACTGTTTAGGTACAGCATTAAACTGAATGACATGTATGGCAAAGAAAGGTTAAATATAAACTGTGGTTGCAATTCATAAACACTTCCAAGTTGAAATGATTATCGCACAACACATCTGTGTGGTTTTAAACTATTTGAACTCAATTCAACTGTGCATTTCAAAGTTTCATTATGTGGATGGGATTCAATATGCCCTGATAAATTAAATGATGTTTTTCGGTGACAAAATCAGACTCTGTTCACATACCAATAAGCCCAGTGGCTGTTTGAGAAGTATATTAATACATTAGAGTTAGGCTATAAATTGTGGGGCTATATATATATACAAAACGTGAGGCTAAGTACAAGAAATTGAGGCTAGGTGCCTGAAAATCAGGCAATACAAATGAGAGTGAGGCTACATACACGAGAATGAGGCTGTGTCCCAATGGCATCAAACCAATCTTGCAGAGCTGAAGCCACGGCATGAATGACGGTCCGGACATAGAGACACGTACTCTGAAGAAACATCTTATTCATTAATAGATGTAATTTTGTATTTTTATATCCACATTTGAACAACATATATAAAACAAGTGACTAAAGAAAAGAAAACACCAACTGGGTCTCCGCCATGCAGTCTACAAACAAACATTGCTTCACAGTGAGGTAACTTCCAAAACTTTGCATTTTATAAAACATTATCAAATAGTTGTTGTGTCTTGAGTGACCGCTGACTATGAAACATTATCAAATAGTTGTTGTGTCTTGAGTGACCGCTGACTATGAAACATTATCAAATAGTTATTGTGTCTTGAGTGACCACTGACTATGCAACATCATCAAATAGTTGTTGTGTCTTGAGTGACCACTGACTATGAAACATTATCAAATAGTTGTTGTGTCTTGAGTGACCACTGACTATGAAACATTATCAAATAGTTATTGTGTCTTGAGTGACCACTGACTATGAAACATTACCAAATAGTTGTTGTGTCTTGAGTGACAATTGACTATGAAACATTATCAAATAGTTGTTGTGTCTTGAGTGACCACTGACTATGAAACATTATCAAATAGTTATTGTGTCTTGAGTGACCACTGACTATGAAACATTACCAAATAGTTATTGTGTCTTGAGTGACCACTGACTATGAAACATTACCAAATAGTTGTTGTGTCTTGAGTGACCACTGACTATGAAACATTATCAAATAGTTGTTGTGTCTTGAGTGACCACTGACTATGAAATATTATCAAATAGTTATTGTGTCTTGAGTGACCACTGACTATGCATTGCACTAAAAAACAAAAATGTTGTTGAATGTTTACAATCCCAAGAATGTACACATCCAATTATTGATGACTGTCATGAGACATCCAGTGATATCTCAAGACGACAAATTTGTAGGAAGAACAGATTTTACTCTGGAGACATAATGAATGCTGTATGGATTCAAACACGTAAATATAACACATTTTCGGCTGTCTAAAAACAAAAGGTACAAAACATAATTCACCGACAACCTGTCCAAATAGGTATCAACTTAAATGAGTCTGACACTGCGTCTCATATGACCACCTCTGCTATTAATACGGCTTTCTAACATCATTGGTGGGAAGTTATATGTTGTAGTAGTACACCAAATATCTCACGAGCTCTTTGCAGTGCACTAGTTGAGACCACATGGGTGAGGCACAGATCTCAAGCTCTGCACTGAAGGCTGCGTAGTACGTCTCTGGTTCGTACTCAACATGTTGGGTCAATTCTCGCTGGTTCAGATTCATGCCTGCGTCACACAAACACAATGTGGGAGACAAGTAGCAGTGTTACATCACTTCTAATCATTGTGCAGTGCTCTCTTAGGAGACAAGTAGCAGTGTTACATCACTTCTAATCATTGTGCAGTGCTCTCTTAGGAGACAAGTAGCAGTGTTACATCACTTCTAATCATTGTGCAGTGCTCTCTTAGGAGACAAGTAGCAGTGTTACATCACTTCTAATCATTGTGCAGTGCTCTCTTAGGAGACAAGTAGCAGTGTTACATCACTTCTAATCATTGTGCAGTGCTCTCTTAGGAGACAAGTAGCAATGTTACATCACTTCTAATCATTGTGCAGTGCTCTCTTAGGAGACAAGTAGCAGTGTTACATCACTTCTAATCATTGTGCAGTGCTCTCTTAGGAGACAAGTAGCAGTGTTACATCACTTCTAATCATTGTGCAGTGCTCTCTTATGGTAGGTTGTAAGAAAACTGTTTGGAACGTTATATTTGGGTAATAAAAAAACAAATTGGCCTTCATTATTTATACATACGAATCTGTGCCAAGAGAGGAATAATCATTATATATTTTTCCATTTTTACAATGTTTTAACAATTTTTAATCATGCTTGCAAATTTGTTTATAATTTCATCAACATACTAGATAAAATTCACCAAATTCTGTCATGTTTCTCAAAAATCAATATGCAAATGATACACAAACCAACTACATCATGTCTTAGTGTACAAAGGGTTCAACAATCACTGACACTTGCATATGCTGCCAGCCTACCACAAGGGAAATGGTAATCTGGAAACCGCATTATTGTTGTATTCTTCAAACATAGCCACACCCTGTTCATAATTAATTTCCATGGAGCAAAACATTACTGAAACATGGTGTACTATCTCAAAATCAGAGAAACTACTGCATGACATACATAAACACAATTATACCTTTAGTTACAAGAAAGAATGATAATCTGCAGCCAACCAATGAAGTGGACATGTTACCTTGGAAACAGGCAAGGAGGTCAAACCAGAAATGCAGCAGCTGTTCATTCTGCATGAACTTGTACGCGATTGGCTTGTGGGATAACACGTTGATGAGGTCGCTGACGATTGGCCAACAGCAGTGTTGTTTGAGAACGTCCTTCGCACAGTCTACCACCAGGTGGAAGTTCTCCTCGGAGTCTGTGCAATGAAGGTGAAGGTGAATTATGAAATACTATAGTGTGGCATCCAGTCCTTTGGACCGCTCAAAACATTTACACTCCCCCCTCTGGCAGTCCTGTTCAATGTATGCATTGTAACACCAACTTGACTTACCTGTGAAGCACTCAACCATTCTGCAACGACTGTATCAAGACTTCTCTGTCTGTAGCCCACTACTGTTCAGTGAATTATGATAATGTAGAGGGTACAGCATTGCCCTAGCTTTGAAATTACAGCAGGTGCATTTGAACCACGATACTCAAGTTGGGGGTTCAGTACAATACAATACAGCTGTACAACTTTACATCCCTGTAAGGGCAATTACATACATTACAATGTTTTAAATGCTGCAGCTACTAAGTTACCTGACCTGCACATTGGTATAGTTTTATGACGCATATTATTTTAATTTTGTGTGTCTTACAAACATGTGGTTACATGTTGTTTTATTGAACATGCAGGAAACAAGCCTTTTTTATGCCAGCTTTCACCGATTTTAAATAAAAACAAATGTTGCAATGTATTTTTCATTTTTATCCACCTGGTGGCACCACCAGTCCACTCACTGTTGATAGCGGAACAAACAAGGACGCCATTGAGCATGTGTCGCAGACTGCCAAGCATGATAGGAAGTAGGTGATGATCGTCGACCATCTTGCAAGCGAGGCCCTCTGGACTCAACAACTGGACACTGATGTGGACGACGCGGTTTGATATGCGTGAGCGGTCAAGCGAGTTGACCAGAGCAACGGAGATGCGACTGTAGTGCTGGATGAAGGCCTTAGTGAAGGCCTCCTGGAAGACAGTAAAAATTAGAGACAGTAAAAATATGACTGAAGGCCCAGATACAATAAAGTTTCATATTAACCTTTGTTCAAAGCTGCTGGAAGAATAACTCTTGAATTTGTTGGAAATTTAAATGTTTGCAAAAAGTCAAATTACTCTAATGTCCACTACGACATGCAAGCTGCTTTGTTCATGCTTTATATTTACTTCTGGTGAAATAACTAGACAAACTTAACTATTAAATTACCCGTGACCAGGTCCAATCAAAATTGCAAAAGCAGTCTGGCTCTCTATATATCTGGTATATTGTACATTATTATATTACATTGTTTCTAAGGACATATTCAGCAATGCTAGATTGTCTGAAATAAAACCTTAGTAATGTTTAACACATCACAAGGCAACTGACAGTTTCATAAGTTGCATGTTCCAGTGATCAACATTAGTGCCTCGAGTTACTTAAATAAATTACCCACTCATATTAAACCAACAGAAAACCATTTGGCTGATAGAATAGCAGAAAGCTTTCAAACAATACCAAGATGGTTGGGATCAGACAAGTCATATGGACGTTAGTGACCACTGAAGTGAGTTGTTACAAAAAATCAATTGATATAGTTTTTTAAGAAAAACAAATCAGATTTACTGTAATCCAATATTGTTTACTCAATCTTTATTTAAACCATTTTCATTTTATTAATTTTTTTTATTGCTTAAGCAATTTTTTATTTTTATGAAAATTATATTTTTATGAAAATAACTCCATTCCCTTGATTGGAAAACAACCTACCTCATTCAACGCAACAAAGGAAAATACCCAACTTAGCGATATCTATCTGAAGGAAAGCACAGTTGCTTCTCCATGAAAAGGGAACACCTTACCTTGTAGGAGTCATCTGGAAGCAGACTAAGGAGGAAGGTGACAATCTTCTGGGGGAACTCAAACTTCACAGTCCAGAAGAGCAGCTCATCCAACAGTGTTGTGTGCTGGAGGGGACTGTCCAGACCGGGCTCATCTGTCGCCAGCAAGGAGAAGTCATTATTACATCAACAAGCCTTCTCTTTGGAGTTTGATTTTTTGGGTCATCCTCCCACCAGTTTTTTTTTGGTAACCACCTACCCTTTCTGAGAGCCCACTTCCCACAAATTTTAGAAGAAAACTCCTACGTCACCCCTCCAATATGCTCCTATGTTGATTCCATTACCTGTTTAGTTTGGCCATCAAAATTTTAAAAAGTATGTTTTTCACAATACCTGCAAGATTAAAATATTTTATACATTCAATCCTTGCTCCATCTATTTGAAAGGATGAATATTTTTCAAATTTTGCAGGAAACAACAACATTACCCATGATGCTCTGCTCAGAGACAAAATTAGCTGAACCCTAAATAGAGCAATGATGGTGTGCTAACCCTGTCCACTAGGTGGAGCTACCTGGTACAAGTAAGAAAGGTTATACAAAAATGTAATGGTTTAATTAAATGAAAGGCCTATTTTTGAGAATTTGCGTTTAATAAAACAAAAACAGCTCTGAAAGTGTCAAAATAATCTTAACAAAAGACGGCCATACTGGAAATAGGGTGGACAGAAGACGAACCTTTGAATTCCTCAGGCACAGCGGGGCACGTGAGAGTTTTCAGGGCAGCGTCATAGTTCTCCTGACTCCGGCGGTGGTAATCTGTCGATGCCTTCGCACCTACAAACATTTCTCCCAAATCTCAAGACTGCATTATCCTCTGATTTTTAATACACTTTGTAAATCAAATAAATGTCGCTGCAAAAAGGCTGACATTTACACAAATGAACACCATAATAAACAAGTTAAAACAATTTCAATTTGTTTTAAAATATATGAAGGTAGATGAAATTTTTTTTTTTTATGATGAGACTGACACATACCCTGGGTGAGGTTGGAGTAGACGTGTGGGTTTGTGACAGCCTTGGCGATGACATGTCGCATGGCAGCGCCCATTGCACTGAAGCTGTGGAGGAGGGATACATACTGCTCCCAGTCTGGCGTCGTCAGACTGTATGTGTCCAACATGTCTGCCACACACAGGGAGCAGGCATTAATACATCAATTCATAATACACACATTCGTGTGCTGCCATAATGATTATTAAATTAGTTGTCCACGTTGTGTACACTTTGATATGGATCCGTCAAAGTCGAAAGGAAATAACATATATTTGTATAAAGCTATGGTACCATTAGAATCCATGTATCCATGCTTTACCATTACTGAGTTACAGCATTTTATGGCGTAAAAGTAATCAGATTTTGCCAGACAACTTGCCACTCATAAATAGTATAAAATATTGTGGTGAAATGGAGAAAATAACAACAATTGTCTTAGTGAGAAAAATAACCTGGCTTCATTGGCTGACATACATTTAAGTAAACTAAGTACTGGTTTAACTGTAAAGCATTGTTTTCTATACAAATACATCTTTTACTGTGCAATAAATGTTTATTTCTGCAACTAAATGCACAAAACATTTTGAGCCGTGTAATAATGATCAATAGTTCTAGTTGTTTCCAGCGCTCAGCAATGTTTTATTAACTGACTAGTCTGTGTATATTGTGGTTACAATGTTATGGTGGTGTGAGGTCTCATTCAACTAGTCAGCCTTTTCCATTAATGTTGTTGATATGCTCAAATCAAACACATTTTTATTTGTGCAGACACATCACACAGTGCCATAAATCTCATAGGATTATTGAATACAAACACATTTTGTGTGAAAAAGCTGACAGGTCTAAAGTATACAGCAACTCTAGGTAAAGTAGGGCATTGGTCACAAACAATCTTTTGTTATGCTGAAGGAGATCACTACAAACTTGACCGTCTTAAATCTGCGACTACACACTAGCTCAAGTTGCTAATCCAACTGGATTTCAGCCCAACTAAAACAAGGTGGTAGAAATCAATGACTGCTAGATATACCATTCAAACAACGCCATTTGCAATCTGATTGTTGTATCCAAACTACATATAAGTCTACCGTATAGTTTGACCCTACCAACAATTACCATCATAATCTAGTATAACACAATGAAGTGTAACTTCACACTTTAAAGTTATTACACTTAACTAAACTCACTATTTTGAATGGATATTGCACAGGTACAATAATCACCCTACCCAGTGGATATATGATGATAAAGTTCTTACAATTAGTATATGAAGGTTTGACAGTTTGACAAGTGGCCCAGACATTCTACTTGCCCGACGAGAATTTTTACTTGCCCTGAAATCATTAGTAATTGAAACACATGCCGTTTCCATGCGTTTTTACACAAATAAAATAAATATGTCTTCCTACTGTTGTACCATATTTTTAATAGCAGGTAGGAAGAGCTGTCTCTTCTATCTGACAACTCTTAAGTTTCTTTAATGTCTACAAAACGTTGCCCTCGTGCCACACTGTGTCTGTGCAGCGTGTTACACCCATGGGGATACACCTTTCCATTTTCTAGAAAGAAACGTTTTTCCCGTTGTCATTAGCTTCTGCTTCTACGTTCCATTTGTATAGCTGTTAACTAACCAGGTAACTGATGTCTGTTTTCCGTGGCCTTACAAACATGTTGACCTTAAACGAACACGGACATTCAATGAAAGTTCAATACAACTTTTGTTACCAGCAAACAACACGGCTGCCACCGGCGACTACAACGACCTCAAAGTACCGCCTTTGCCACCTGGTGACTTTACTGGCGGTACACATTACAAAACATCTATGTAGTCATTGGAGCGATGGTGTTTTAATTTACCGTTTTTAAGGCATTGTAATAAATAACTATTAGTGTGAAAACGTTAGTAGTGCTTCTACGTTTGATCGGCCAAGTGCTACGCTGACTTAGCTTGTCCATGCGTAATTTCTACTTGCCCGTCCAGGCAAGAATTGGAGTACACCCTCAGATAATGCTGAGAATTCAGAACTTAAATTTATAGAAAACATAAGAGATAATTTTCTCTTCCAACATGTTACACTGACCACAAGTGGGTGCTTAGGAAATAAGTCAAATGTCCTTGACTTGATTTTAACAAATAAAAAAGTATGATTGATGACATAGTGTACGAGAGTCCTCTTGAAAAAAGTGATCACTCTGTTCTTATGGTAACACTCAGGTGTTATGCAGATATATAGCAAACCGTAAATGGATATAATATTACTATGAACAAGGAGATTATAAAGGTTTAACGGTAAAGAATGAAAACACTGATTGGAAAGAAATAATTGGTAATGGTAAAATAGATGACCAATGGACACGTCTTAAGGAACATATTAAAATGATAGAGGATGAATTCATATCACATTAACTAGTCCGTAATACAAACAGGCAAACAAGAATGTACCCCTAGACAAGAAATCAATAAAGACAAATAAAAAGAAACACACTTTATGGAAGCGTTATATGGAAATTAAAGGGAAATATTATAATGAATATTGTAGGGCTAGAAATCAAGTCTGTAAATTAACAAGGAAGATCCAAAAGGAATTTGAAACAAAGTTAGCATCGGAAGCTAACACTAACCCAAAATCAGTATGGAAATACTTGAATTCCAAAACTGAAAGTAGGGAAGGTGTTTCAGATTTGAACATTGATCCTAATGACCCAAAATCCAGAAAAACAAACTCTGATAAGGAAAAGGCAGAGGTTTTAGGAAACTTTTTCTTAACTGTAGAAACAGATGGAGATATCCCCCGTATTCCAATGGTGGAATTAAAACAGAACATGGAAAATTTGATTATTGAAATCAGTAGAACCAGATGGTATTCATCCTAGATTCCTAAAAGAATCAGTTACCCAATTAAGTATTCCATTAGCTAGGCTATTTAATAATCTCTAGCTATGGGTGAGCTACCAAACGAATGGAAAGGGAAGGATCTCGGCAAAATATAAAATGGGAAGCTGTAAAAAAGGCAGGAAATTACAGACCTGTAAGCATAAAAAGTGTATTATGCAAATGCATGGAACACTGCATTAAAGAGCATGTTGTAAATCATATGACAAGTAATGTCTTTTTCAGTAAACAACAGTATGGTTTTATTAAAGGGTGGTCGACAGTAAATCCAACTGCTAACTGTTATGGAATCATGTTCCAAAGCGTTAGATAGAGGTGACACTATAGACACAGTGTATTTAGGTTTACTGAAAGCATTTGATACAGTCCCTCATAGAAGATTGATAGGCAAACTAGAATTACAGTGTATATGGTATACAAGATTCAACATTCAGATGGGTTATGGTATTCCTGTCTGATCGTATACAACAGGTCAGTTTGCAGATGACACCAAGGTGCTTAGAACAATTAATAGTTCATCACGTGAACAGAATATATTACAAGAAGATTTAGATAAACTTACATCAATGGTTATTAAGATTTCACCTAGACAAATGCAAATTGATGCACTTAGGGAAAAAAGACGAACATGGTTACACTTACAATTTGAAAATAGATAATATGGCCCATGAACTAGGAATCATAGAAGAGGAAAAAGACACTGGAGTTATTCTTGACTCCAAACTAGAATTTGATAAAGATATAAATCAAAAGATTAATAAAGTAAACAGTATCATGGCAATTATTAGAAGATCTTTTACTCTAAATGAAAACAGTCTTATATCATTATATAAAGCTCTTGTTCGGAGTCATTTAGATTATGCAGTAACCACATGGTCCCCTTATAAACAAAAATATAAGGAAGCTATAGAAAATGTGCAGAGGTGAACTATGAAACAATTTCCTGGAATTAAGGATATTCCTTACCACAAGAGACTAGAAAGATTGAAACTACCAATACTAACCTATGGAAGAACAAGGGGAGATATGATAGATAGGTATAGAAACTGCTCAATGGGAAGTATGATATTAATGTATGTTCCAACATTCTGATGCTATACAAAGGCTGTGATATAAAGGAAGGTACAAGGGGCCTTGAAATAATATCAAGAACGAGCACGGATAAATACCAGAAAAGAATCGTTTTCAATCCGAGTAACACAATTATGGAACAATTTACCAGAACAAGTTGTAACTGCACCCAGCACTAACTCATTTAAAAACCGTCTAGACAAACACTGGAGCACAGAAAAATGTCTCTACAATTACACAGCCACTTTGTCAGGAAGTCGTAGATCTTTTTACTGGACAAGCTGGAGATCTAACCACCGAGGCCACTGCCTATGGTCAGGAACCACCGAGGCCACTGCCTATGGTCAGGAACCACCGAGGCCACTGCCTATGGTCAGGAACTACCAAGGTAAACCTAAGTAAGAAAATGGTGGTCTACACCAGCTTGCCCGGCCGTACATTTTACTTGTCCCGGGCAATCGGGCAACCATTAATGTTGAGCCCTACCACAGCCAACATATATATATTTGCCATCTCTCTGCTGCTTTTGACACGATTGATCACAACATTCTCATTGAACATTTATTAAAGTGGTACGGCATATCTGGCACAGCTCTTCATATCAAACTGATAAATACCAAACTATAAAGATTGGGAACTGCTTTTCAGCTGCACTGCCGACTTTATTTGGTGTTCACTAGAGTTCTGTTCTTGGGCCTTTGCTTTTTACTCTTTACACCATGCCACTAAGCTCCGTTATACAAAGACATAACTTGGATCATCATCTTTATGCTGATGATATGCAGATCTACATTTCGTTGGCTGCCCCGGATACAAATCGCTCCCTTAACCAACTTAGTGATTGCCTTCAAGATATCTTCCACTAGATGACTGACAGCAAGTTGAAATTAAATGCAAGTAAAACTGAATTGATCATTATTGGTACTCCAATGCAGCATAGTAAACTTGATGGTTTTTTCCCTACACATATTTTGAATCAGTATATCATGCCAGCAACCTCGGTGCAGAATCTAGGAGTGATCTTTGATAGTAACTTCAATTTCCGACAACACATATCTCAAATGTGTCGCTGCTGTTTTTATCATATTTGTGATCTTTGCCGTATTTGCTGGTATATGTCATTTTCTATTGCTAAAACTATTGCAACAGTGCTTATTAGCAGCAGACTTGATTATTGCAATTCCCTCCTTTATAATATCGCTAGCAAGGATATCACAAAACTACAGCGTGTCCAAAATTGTCTAGCAAGAGTAGTTACAAGATCTCCTCGTTTTTCTCGCTCTGTACCATTTTTGAAGTATTTGCATTGGCGATATATCGTACAATAATTAAATAATATTTTAAGATCTGTGCCATTACATACCAGGTACTGTCCAGTAGGCAACCATCTTACTTGCATTCACTGCGTACTCCTGTAAGAAAACCTATCCAGCTTCGATTATCTAGTTCTGACCTACTTTTTGTTCCTAGAGTCAACACTAACATTGGAACTAGGGCTTTTTCTGTTGCTGCACCAACTCTTTGGAATATGCTCCCTCTTAGTGTCAGATCAGTTGAAAATATCAAAAAATTCCATTGTCATTTTAAAACTTATCTTTACAACCTTGCATATCCACCATAGCTCCTTAGCATCTTGACCCATCTGTTGTCAACTGGAATACTGCTTATGGATTTTGAGATTTACCAATCCTTTTGTTTTGTTGAGCCTCTAAGCTTGGTTTCCAAGGATTTAGGTGCAGTACAAGTTATCTTATTATTATTATTATTTTGACAGCATAAATTTATATAATATTTTTATAACTACTCATTTCAGCACATAAGTCTGAATTGACTTTTATCATTTCCCTGTTTTTTTTCTTGAATAGCAAAAACAAAAAATTTCATTTGTACAGTGAATATCTGTACTGTAATGCACATTATATACTATTAATCCGAACAAATATTGATCTATCCCCATTCCCCAATCATTCGCTTACCTGGGGCACAGTGGTCGCGCATGTGCTGAACCAAACGGAAAATGAGCCGTGGCATCATGACCTCAGCGACAGCCAGTAGGTCTGGTGGTGCCCCCTGCTGGGATTGCTGATGCTGTGGACCATGGCGCTGGCAAAACCTGTCAAAGAATTTCCATTGTGCAATCAATGTTACACAAAATCAACCAGCCAGAACTTACTGGAATTCGCAAAAAGCTATGAATATTTTCACAAACTGGCACTGTTTTGTCAAATTTACTTTGTAATTTATATGTTCAAAGGATGCTTGGTAATGTATTACCACCTGAATCACTTGTTAAGACACCAATGTCAGGAAGATTCAATGATGTTTCATTACACCATCAAAGAAAAACAGCTCCGATAGAAAAAAATAAGTTTAAATGTTAAAACCACAAACGCAAGCTTAAAAAATAAGTCATCATAAAAACAAAGTTCTATTGTTGGGTATTTTTGTTTTTTCTGTATATAATTATAGAAAGAAAAAAAGATAAATTTTCTTGAGAGGAAATTATACTCAACATGAATAACCAAGAAACCAGATCATCATTACATTCAAGGTTATATAAAATAATGCTGAATGTTTGAATTAAATCTCTAAAATATGTGGTCATTGTGCCATAGGTCAAAATCTGTCTTTCAGTGATAAATTTAAATTTCAGTACTTGGTATCAACCAATGCGAAAGGTCAACTAACCCACACGCTTTCATGACACTGATGTCGCCACAGTCGCAGGCGCCCCCCGCCTGACTGCGGAACATGTTGAAGTCATGTCCCGTGTGGTTGCCAGCCTGGAAGCAGTCAGCACACAGGGACATGCATGGCGATATGCCACACGTTCGACAGCGATACGCCACAAAGTCTGCAGTCCACACGAGACCACACATGGTGGCATTGTCATACTGCTGCACTGCAAATCAAACACATACTTGACACAATTTGTCTTTATTACGCCTCTGACTAAAATAGTAAAATCGATACCACTGGCATTACGTTGAATATCTGACAACATTGCAATATGTGTTTATGATTTTTATATTATAAATACATTAAATGTGTTTTATCCAGAAAATGTCCCTCACTAGGTCTAGGATGATCTTCAGTGTGCGGCTCCACTTTTACCGAACATCCAATCATACATACTCGTAGAATTAGTTCCATAATCTGGCAGGAGGAATAACCAATATTTACAAATCATTAGTAGGAACTTAGGAAGTTAGGAACATTAATAAGTTTTACCATATTGTTTTAACACAAAGCATCTTAATGATGTTTCTTACTTTCTTATAATGTGAAACTTCAAATGTAATGTAAAGTATATCTTTATAGCAACTAAACCATAAGTAGGCATGCAGATTAAAAACCTTTGTGAAGCTCAGTATAATAGGATGCTGGCACACATACAGGAAGTCAACTGAATAATGATTATAATATATAATAAATAAATATGATCATATAATAATATCATTTTTTGATTATTATAAACATGTAAAATAAGTTGTGAAGCTAAAGAATCTTGATTATGCTAATCATATTTTAAGTTTGATATACTTCCTCAGGTTATGCAGTCATCTGCTTTTCACTAGTGTCTAAAGTTTGATCCCTGAATCCAAACAAAGGGGTCAGTTATATAATATTATATTGGGTTAGGATAAAGGGCCCAACTCCTTCAGAGTCTAGAAAATTATTTAAAAAAATGTAATTATCTTTCATAACTTATGTACATGTCAGACGTAGCCACCTGCAACAAAGAACCTGCCAGTACATGAAATGTCACGTATATTATAATGTTTACATGCAACATTAGCAATGCTCAAACAATTCCCAGCTGTGCCACAACAGTAATGCCAGCAATGGTGCCAATGCTAAACTTCATGCATGGTAACATATGTTGGTAAAAACATAAATATATAAGTTACATTTACCTCCTTGCAAAAATATTATATTACATTAATCTTCAAAGTGATTTAGTATTAAATTATCCCTGCATTCAACATAAACAACTGAATTACTCTTTCATTACACTGAATCAAATTTTGACAAACTCCAATATACTGCATGCACGGACATTAACATTGTGACTGCAGTCACAACAAATTTCATCATTGCGTTGTTGGAAACTAAACAAGCATATCTAACCGACAAAAACTGCAACACAACACTTGTAACCTAGTACGTTTAGTACAATTAGTCGGAAATGGTGCAATACACAACTGTGAAGTCAAACCAGAGTAAACTGTAAAGTAAACAAAACAGCTCAGCCTCAGCCCCGCATAGCCACGGATTACGGCCAACGCAACAGTCAACTCAAGACGTCATTGCAAGACTGGAATAAGCGAAACAAATCGTGTGCGTCAAGTCGTTTAACGTTGACAGTTTTAGAATAAAACGATTAGTAGCTTCATATTAACGAATCTTAAACCTATATTGTGTATGCACAGTATTATTACGCACCTGTCTTGGCAAATTCGTCAAATGTTGTGCCTCCAGCAATCAACCATCGTATCCAGTCAAGCCTCTCAAACACGGGCAAGTTCTTGTCATTGAGCTCTTTTTCCGGATCTAAGAGATAATCAAGCAACTCTGAAAGTTGCTGTTGACTGTTTGAACGGAGGCACTCGTGTTTTATATACGTCGCCACACTTCTTTTCCCCCTTTTCATCAACGCTTGCGCCATGGCCCATATCACTCCTGATGAAATTGTCACGATTATTTTTATTTTGACATCAGCGCCCCCTGGTGAAAAATAAACAAATTGATGATGGCTTAGAATGTTTATGTCAATGATAGTAACAACATTTTGCTTAAGATACGAATATAATATTATTAATAGTATATTAACGTCTTACTTAATCAAAACTCGTATATAGTATTTAAGTAAATATCGTATCATTAGCAACGAGGGAAATGCCTGGATTATGCTTAACAACAGCCGGCCTACACGTCTACATCAACCACAAGGATTGCACCTTCCATTTCATGTAAACACCTTCTAGTTGTTTCCAGCACTCGGCAATGTTCTATTAACTGACTAGTCTGTATATATTGTGGTTACAATGTTATGATCTTATGAGGTCTCATTCAACTAGTCAGCCTTTTCCTACCGCCAAGCCGACCTTTCTATGCTGTCACTGAGGGTGGACACTGCCAGGGTAAGTGCTTGTCGTCCTCAGTGGTTCTTTTACGTCTCAAATTTAGATAATACGTATTGTATATAAATACATATTACACATGCATTAAAATAAAGACAAGCTAAAAATGGTTTAAATTAAATTATGTTAAACAACTAAAACATCTACATTCTAATTAATACATAACTTTGGAAAAGTAAATGGATTGCTTCGTGATGATTAGAGGTACGTTCACTCATCTTTTTCTAGATAATGTTCGGACTTCTGATCTGTGAATTGATGATATTAAGAAACACAACGATAGTTAATTAAAATTATTTATTGACGTTTTTTTTAAACAGTCTGCTTAATTTCTCCGACCTGAGATAATTGAGTGGTAATTACCTATGTGTATTACCAGATGGTGCTACTGTAAGCGAATGTTTTATTGAACCCATTGGTGGTTGTAAGCTAGCATTAAAAAAAATTAATAATTAATTAATTAATTGTCATAGACAATCTAGGCATACTATTGTATTACTATGGCCGTTGTGTCTTCTTCATTTACCCGTGTTACGTCAATATACGAATATGAATTGTCAATATGATTTTTTGGTTGTTCAAAACACTTTTATAATTTAATTTATTGTAATTCTTAACAGTTTTCTTTCTGTTACTATCAGCGTCTACGACGCTACGTACGTACCTGTCATACACTAATGTAGATGGAGACTCTTTCCCCGAATCGAGGCCTGGGTAACTAAGGCTAGAGGATTTCAGGAGGAACTTCCGCTCATGCGCTGCCGGAAACTTCCTTTTCCATAGCTGCCGCGAAGTAAAATGGTTAGTTTTTGCGGTGAAAGTAAAATCCTATCCCATCCGCCTACATATTAAGCTTAGGTTTCGTTAAGAACAAAATTATATATTGTACGATACACTCACTACCTTGAAAACGTAATGCCAAAGTAAATAGTTGTCTAAATATTGCCGTTTAGAACACTCATCCGTCGTGAAACGCATCGTTCTTGGAATGGCAACAGTGTTGGCGAAGCAACTACTTATTTGCGAAAGATTATGCAGAGTGCATTCAACAGCAATCGATAATGTTGCATTCTTGAGTGTCGGAGAAAATTTGTTACGGGCTGTCGCTGTGAAACTGGCAGTCGAAGGCAAAGCTGTCAGATGGCGATCCGGCGATAATGACTGGTCCAATAACTCGTACTACTTACTACTACTAGTCACGCTGTTGACTCTGTCGGGGGGTTACTGGGCGATTTAATCTGTTACTTTCTGGCCTAAACACGAAGTCGCCAAACTTCTTACATATACACACATTATGTTAAAAGCATTACTTACATTCCTATAGGCCTAACGATCAAAATTTACAAAACAAACAAGTAAAAGTCGATGTCACCACCGGTGATAACCCAGTTTTTATTTTTGCTTTATTTAAGCTGTATATTTTGCAGGCCAAACGAACGAAGAAGGTTGGAATTACCGGGAAGTACGGCACCCGATATGGTGCCTCTCTTCGTAAGCTCGTGAAGAAGATGGAGATCACACAGCATGGCCGCTACACATGTTCGTTTTGTGGCAAGGTAAACTGAAGTGAACATTGATCATATCAGTAAAGTTTAATTGTTACTTGTGCTGACCTATCCCGTGCCAACAAAGAGAGCAATGGTTTTCATGGGTAGATTTTAAGGTAAAGCGTCTGGTAACCTAGACGGATTACCAACATGGAATTCAGCAATCCGTCTAGAAATCTGGTATTCCGTCAAATTCATGTAAAATGAAAAAAATGTGACTTCATTTTGCCTCATTTATTCAGATTCAGACTGTTTATTACCAAGTAGCGTTTAAAATGTACGAGGAATTCTTGGCGTTGTGGCGTCAACATACATGCAGGCTTGTCTCCCCTGCCCCCATCATGCATACGTAAAATATACAATCAGAAACATTATGAAACTATGCTAAAACTAGTATAATTTTAAACCATGGCCAACTGCCAACATATTTTAAGACAGTCATACATCTATTGACATAAAGTGAACTTGATAACATAATATTAATACCGTCTAAAAAGTATACATGTGGTTAAATAAATAAATTAGCTGACAATATAAAAACTAAGCTGACAGTTAAAAAATATGTATGCACATGTAGTCAAGTTAACAAATAAATAATAAAAATAAATAACTAATCAAATAAAAAATAAATAATTTAGCATGCCGACAAAATCTATACCGACTGAAAACAGTATCATGGGATCTCACGGTTCAAGTGACTCGCAGCCTGCGGATAAAAACTATTTTTAAGTCTAGTTGTCCTTGTCTTAATACTTCTATAGCGCTTGCCAGAGGGAAGAAGTTCAAAGAGATGGTTGGCTGGGTGGGTAGTATCCCGTACAATGCTCTTGGATTGTCGCACACAGCGGGCATGGTAAATAGATTCAATGGATGGCAACTTGCGCCCAGTGATTCTAGATGCACCCTTCATGATAACTTCTAGCCGTTGGTTCTCCTCCTGACTGGCGCGGCCAAACCACACTACAATCGAGAAAGTGAGGATACATTCAATGATTGCTCGGTAGAATCGTATCATAATCTCCTGAGCAATGCCGAATCTTCTGAGCTGCCTCAGGAAGAACAGGCGTTGTGCCTTTTTTGTAATGCACAGTGTGTTTTGTGCACCAGCTGAGATCGTTTGAAATTGTTGTTCCAAGGAATCTAAACGATTGAACCTGCTCGACCTCCACACCATTTATCGAAAGAGGGTGGATGGGAGTCTTCTTTTTACAAAAATCAACAATAATTTCTTTAGTCTTTGAAACGTTCAATTCAAGATTGTTATCTGCACACCAGCCAACCATTCTCTGAACTTCCTCCCTGTATGGCATCTCATCCGCATTCTCAATGCAGCCCTCCACAATAGTATCATCGGAAAACTTGATCACAAGGACCGATTGGTCCACGGAGACAGTCATTTGTGAAGATAGTAAACAGGAAGGGGGATAGCACACAACCTTGTGGGGCACCTGTATTTAGGATAAGAGTTGTTGACTCTGACAGATTGAGGCCTGTGAAGAAGAAAGTTAAGGACCCAGTGACAAATGGCAGGATGTACATTCAACAATGAAAGTTTATTGAACAGCTTGAATGGGATGATAGTGTTAAATGCTGAGCTGAAGTCAATGAACAGGATCCTGGCATAGGTTTCTGGCCTCTCTAGGTGCTTCAGAATGTGATGCAGACCTAAAGCTACAGCATCGTCTACTGATCTGTTTGCTTGATATGCAAACCGGTGCGAGTCCAGGAGGCCGTTGGTGGCAGACTTCAGGTACTTGAGTACTATGCGCTCGAACACTTTCATGGCGACTGAGGTCAGTGCCACTGGGCGGTAGTCGTTCAGCCCGGTGATGTTGGACTTCTTTGGAATGGGTATGATAGTGGAAGTTTTGAAGCAGACTGGAACTCTGCACTGCTGGAGAGAGGAATTGTAGATGTCCGTAAACACCGCAGAGAGTTGGTCGGCGCAGTTCTTCAGGGTAGATGTGGAGATGTTGTCTGGACCCGAGGACTTCCGCGAGCTCTGTCTCCTGAACAGTTTCCTCACCTCAGCTTCCTGGACTATGAAGGGCGGAGACAGAGAGGTACCTGCTGGAAGTAGGCACTGCTCTGGTGAATAGTTAAGCTTGTCAAATCTGCTGTAAAAGTCCCAATGTTCTTGAATTTGCTTGTTTTGTATGAACCTTGGTTGTATGTGATTTACATGTTGTGCATGTGTTTTACAGGAAGCTATGAAGCGGCGAGCAGCAGGCATCTGGAGCTGCAAGGGATGCAGGAAGGTGGTGGCTGGAGGCGCGTATGTCTACTGGTAAGTGTCCATTGGTCATATCACTAAACAGTTTTTTTTTTGTACGGAACCAGCTCAAAGCATTGATGTCCAGTAATGCATGAAACCAATTGAAAGTTGAATGTCTCCTACCTAATAAAATTTTACTAATTTAAATAGTTTTACCTCTTTTATATAATTATTTGTACCATGTCGCATATATTTTTTTACTTTCTACTAAGCC
Source organism: Escarpia spicata (assembly GCA_963995525.1). Lineage (NCBI taxonomy): Eukaryota > Metazoa > Annelida > Polychaeta > Sabellida > Siboglinidae > Escarpia > Escarpia spicata. Next base: position 66,498,399 of record OZ023205.1, on the reverse strand, counting down.
ATTTGTGGTACTGTACAGCACCACAGATTATAATTGTATCAATGTGGTGGTATAGAAGTCAATAAACATTTACCTAAGGTGTCTGACTAGCCATAGCATAGTGGTTTGCAACTTCATAATCAGACGTGCCATTATAACAGAACTGGTTCTGTTCGTGTTGTGAAGCAGTCTTTGCATGCATGTGATCTTTTAAAAAGTGGCAGTCCATTTACAAAATTATGTTCAAAATCCCCAGTACCGCATCGATTACGCATGCAACTGAATTACTGATACAGAACAGTTCACAACTTTGTATTTATTGCATTTTGTCCTGAAACCTCTCAAACATATTTTGGACCCTTGGCTATTTGCTCCCTAGTATGTATCAAGTTTTGTTTCCATCTTGGAACATTTAATTGGTGGTGGACTTTGCAAAAGGCATCATTTCATAATACAAATTTTTCTGTCTGACATATATGTGTTGCTTGTGTTTTCAGTACGACAGCAGCGGCCACAACACGCAGCGCAGTCAGACGTCTTCGTGAAATGAAGGAGACGTAAATATCCACCAGTCATCAGATTAGGGGAGAACAGACATTTATGTGCTTACTGCATTGACATGTTCCAACTGCGCGGTTGCAATAAAGGTGGTCTGATGTGTACTCTCCTGTCTTGTCTGTTTCTTCAGTCCAGATACTCGGAAATATCATTATTGGCAGGCAACTTGTACTGCACAATGCACTGTTGTACAGTACCACAGAAAACATTTACTTATCCAAAATAAAATTTCTAAAATATTCCCATGTGACACTCAGTCCTCACATTCTTAGGGACCGTAATGGTGGATGAATCATTGTCGTTTGTCCCTTTATGAGTGCTGGAGAAATCCTACCTTGTGGTCGCCACTGGGTTGTACTGCAGCTAAAACATAATTATGTGGTACTTGGTATCCTGGCTTAGGATTGAAGCACATTATTAGACCATGAGGGACTGCTGTATGTACCGGTACATTATTAGACCATGGAGGACTGCTTTATGTACCGGTACATCATTGGACCATGGGGGACTGTTGTATGTACCGGTACATCATTGGACCATGGGGGACTGCTGTATGTACCGGTACATCATTGGACCATGGGGGACTGTTGTATGTACCGGTACATTATTGGACCATGGAGACTGTTGTATGTACCGGTACATCATTGGACCATGGGGGACTGCTGTATGTACCGGTACATTATTGGACCATGGAGACTTGTATGTACCGGTACATTATTGGACCATGGAGACTGTTGTATGTACCGGTACATTATTGGACCATGGGGGACTGCTGTATGTACCGGTACATCATTGGACCATGGAGACTGCTGTATGTACTGGTACATTATTGGAACATGGGGAACTGCTTTATGTACCGGTACATCATTGGACCATGGGGGACTGCTGTATGTACCGGTACATCATTGGACCATGGAGACTGCTGTATGTACTGGTACATTATTGGACCATGGAGGACTGCTTTATGTACCGGTACATCATTGGACCATGGGGGACTGCTGTATGTACCGGTACATCATTGGACCATGGGGGACTGCTGTATGTACCGGTACATTATTGGACCATGGAGACTGCTGTATGTACCGGTACATTATTGGAACATGGGGAACTGCTGTATGTACCGGTACATTATTGGACCATGGGGGACTGCTGTATGTACCGGTACATCATTGGACCATGGGGGACTGCTGTATGTACCGGTACATCATTGGACCATGGAGACTGCTGTATGTACTGGTACATTATTGGACCATGGAGACTGCTGTATGTACCGGTACATCATTGGACCATGGAGACTGCTGTATGTACTGGTACATTATTGGACCATGGGGAACTGCTTTATGTACCGGTACATCATTGGACCATGGGGGACTGCTGTATGTACCGGTACATTATTGGACCATGGAGACTGCTGTATGTACCGGTACATTATTGGACCATGGAGACTGCTGTATGTACCGGTACATTATTGGACCATGGAGACTGCTGTATGTACCGGTACATTATTGGAACATGGGGAACTGCTTTATGTACCGGTACATTATTGGACCATGGAGACTGCTGTATGTACCGGTACATTATTGGACCATGGAGACTGCTGTATGTACCGGTATATTATTGGAACATGGGGAACTGCTTTATGTACCGGTACATCATTGGACCATGGGGGACTGCTGTATGTACCGGTACATTATTGGACCATGGAGACTGCTGTATGTACCGGTACATTATTGGACCATGGAGACTGCTGTATGTACCGGTACATTATTGGAACATGGGGAACTGCTTTATGTACCGGAACATCATTGGACCATGGAGACTGCTGTATGTACCGGTACATCATTGGACCATGGGGGACTGCTGTATGTACCGGTACATTATTGGACCATGGAGACTGCTGTATGTACCGGTACATTATTGGACCATGGAGACTGCTCTTGTAGGTCTTAGTGCAGGTCTCCATAGATCAATCATCATGTATATAATAATGTGTAAACTGTATTATTATGTACATAATTGATCTGAAATAAAATGTATCTATCTTTCATCATTTTATTACTGGAGTGATAAGGATGCTCTGACATTGATAGAATTCGGTGACTATTGCGGTCAGGGCATAACTTGGGTCTTTATTATGGAAGCTTTCTACATATACCATGATACCTGTCAACTCAACCGTGAAATTTCACGGAATACAGGCAAATCTCCAACAGCAGCCCCCCATCTACTTGACTGAACTGGTGAAGTTCCTGCAAAAAAATCTTCCCACCCCCTATCAGCTGAACTGTTAATGAATCTCCCTGATTTCAACAAAACACGCCTATGTTCTTACCCCCCTCGCAATACTGTCATAAATAGGCTTGAATGTTGACTTTCCCAAAAGTACTTTGCATTAGACTTCATTCATTGTTGTTATATATTTAATGAAGGCCTATATGTAATCCCAGACATGAAATAACTTGCAATCGCCTAACAAATCTGCAAGTGACACAGATAGAGGAGATAAAGGTGACGACAATACTTGGGCACAACACAGACGTCACTGCGTCTTAGCTCTGCATTTGTTCATTGTAGATGCATATCCCTGGTTATACAGAGTTCTCATAAATAACCCAAGCAACAGCAGTGTATTAAAACCAGTGTATTTGTCATAATAATAATTGCACACAAGAACAAACCACCTAAACATGATATTGTGCATAAATACCTTATTCATAGCATTAGGCGACTGTCCTACAAACCTGCACCAACCGGTTATTATAAATGCACTTGCCATGTGACTAGAAGAGATTTATTTGCCGGCTGCTAATGAGTCAAATATTCTCTCATAGTAACTTTTAGCGTCAACCAATATAAGATAAAACACTCAAAAAGTGACAGAACACGTTTCTCTAGGGGAATATTGCCAATGTGTGCAGGAGATCTACCACTTGTGCAGTAAGAGTGAATACTTGTCCATAGAAACTATCACTTGGAAAGTTTCTGCTTCATGGCTATGAGATTCTGGTTAATTAATGGCTAATTTGGTAAATGACTTCAAACATTGACATATTTAAAACTAAACATATCATTAAAATATTGCATTATATTGAGGACCTTGTGTTTGTTGTACACAACATATTATGAACATGAAAATATACGAGTTGTGATCACAGATAAAAGGGTTGCCAATCTAACCCATCTAGGGACAATGAATTACTTGTAAAAATGTAACCACTACATACTCCACAGACAAACATGCTAACATCCTCTGTTACATTATTGTGAATTGGAAAGTGGAGAAGAATACATCAGTGTACAACGCTGAATGAAACCGCTGCTTCCTCGATGAAAACAATTGTGCTTTGTGTCTCACATTGCATTGATAAGACCTGTTACTTGATTAAATGATACCAACATGGTGTAGGATACCTCTCTGTCTAGACATTCTTTGCCACAATTGGCTGAAATTTTGTCTAATTTTATTTTCATTGAGGTAGGATAATATTTATTAGAGCAGACAAGTGAATACAATGAGCCAGGAGGGAACACGACTGTTTTAAATTGCATTCCCACCCTCGCTTTAATTATTAAGTGTTATTAACTGGATCAGTGTAGTCGCACTCAACAGAGACATTTAGTCATTTATCACACTGGCCATGTATTACATTTACAACAACACTAATCACAGACAAAGTAAATGTTATTAAACATCTAAAATTTACATAACATACATGACAATTATGAAATAAATGTGAAGTTCATGTTTGATTTCAAAAGCCAAAATTAAAGATTTCCCCGCATCTGTCATTATGGTTTTAAAATGCAATATAAGTTATTGTTTTGGACAATTTAAATCTACTTTAAAATGTTAGATTAAAAAGGAGACCAGGTCAACTCTGGCCAAAGTTAGAATTTGAATGGTGTTTTATTTTATCTACAATTTGCTGGTATTGGAGACTGATAGACTTTTCCTGCAAGTTTTATGTAGCCAATGAAATACTTTTCATGGGACTTAGGTCTTTTTCATTGATGATACAGTCATTGAGTATGGAATTAATATTTTACTAACATACATTTTAAAACCATTTTTTTTAAAGTTTAGGATGTTACAGAAATGGTGAAGATTGGCAGCTCAGTTTCTCAGCAATGATTTGTGTCAAAAGATCCGTTTGTATTTGTGATAGCAATGGCTCTTGCTATATCGAGTCCTTGTCCTCAATGGTGAAAACAGAACTACACAGCCTTTTTTCTGCTCTTCATAATGTCCACTCTTAACCTACTTCCTGTCATAATCTGTTATTTTGAATATGCCATGTCACCACAATGATGTCCTCTTCACTGCCTGTATTCGTGTGTTGTGTATAGCACATATCATGTTGCTAACAGAAAACACAGTTAAATCCCATATTAATTGATTAAACTGTACAACGACCTTACATAACGCTGTATTACACATTCCTTGTGGGGGGATTTGTTAATTGCTCTTTTGTGCACATTTTCTTCCTGCAAATATGGTTATGCCAAATGTACAGAAATGAATGATCACTGCACTGGAGTGGTTCATGAGGTTTCTCTGACCTGGGAGGAACAAAACACTTAACAAATATCAATATTGGTTGCATCTTATTGGTTGGCAACGTCATGTGCATGAATTAGTGTATTTTAGTTTAAAACTTGAAGTTTGATTGTGCCTAATCACAAATGTGTTATAACGCTAACCACACAGTTGGCCATGATGATCATGATCTTGAGAGCAAATATCCTCAGTGTCACCGAAAATTGTCTTTGATGAGTTTAATTACACCAATGGGTGATTTATGGATTGCATGGCACATAGAGCAAAGCCACATTAAAACACCATTAATATATTAACTAACAGAGTTTCCCCACAAAACTCCCTCGTCCACTTAGCAGGGAGGGAAAATTTTGTAACTTCAGGAAACTTACTAAAACACTCTTCACTACTTATAATAAAATATACTGTAAACATGTCGACGTGATTACCGCATGCATAACCACGCATGCACAAACACGCACCACCACTGTCATATATTCTACCAGTGACAACGCTAAGGATGACACACAGCAGTATACTTAGCTAAACATTATTTCTGATAAGGGTCTGGTGTTTTAGCTAAGGTAAAAACTGCTGATTTTCAGTGCAAAGTAGGGTAAGTGTTATACTACACTAAATTCAAATCCTGTTTTTAAATCGATGTAACCCTTTCAAAGGTGGTTTGGAAGAACCCCAAATACTCTGCTAGAACACCATGCTGTGCAACAACCATATAATCTAAGGGCATATTCATTTGTATATTTCAGTTCCTTTCCACGATGCCGTATTGTCAACAAGCTGTCCTTGGCTGCATATTGTATCGTAATTCCATACTGTGTCCAGATCGTGGCTGAACGAAGACAAAACGCCTTTAAGCAGTACGAGAATCCATTCAGCCAATCGGAAACTCAGTTTCCTGTGCATTTCTCATCTGAGGCTGTCACCGTGCCGTCCTCAAAATCTTCATTGTTCAAGAACTCAAACTCCTCAAGAATGTCTGACTCCATCCGCTGTTGTTCTGTCACACCACCAGAGGGCGTGTCGTCTGTTGGATGTACTCCCGTCAGTCCTGAGATTGTGTTTGACACGATGGTCGAGAGAGTTTTAGTCATCATCTGCGTCGCCAAGGCGGCGCCAAATGTGTCGGCAGCAGAAGTCATGGCAAGATCAAATGTGGAATTGAGACTATCGGCAGTCGATTCGTCGTGAATATCAGGAAAGTTCAGACCTCTGCTCAGACTCGACTCGTCAGGGTCACCTTTGCCGTCAGATGGCGCCACCTGGAAGTGCGACGGGACAAACTGCATCGATTTCTCATCACCACCTTCAAGCGTGTCTGTAATGTTGTCTTTAACCTTCCGCGGACTTCTCCGTCGTCGTGGCGATGATTTATCGATTGAATCAAAGGACGGCATGTCCCGGGGCGAAAGTGAAAAGTCACCGGACAACGAATCTAAAAAACAGAAATTGAACAGACTTTACACAGAACATTTGAGAAAAATTTTAACTAAGACATTTCTCTGGTACAAGCTACAAAGATAATTGCATTCTGAACAGAAAAATATTAAGCGATTGAGTTTGAGTTTACATTTACTCCTTTCTCAGTAGGTGCACTTTGTAAATTCACTCCATCGTCATCTAAAGACATCTTTTTAACTGTGTTTCCCCTTCTTAGTTGAATTAGGTTCTAGTTTAGTTATCCATTCAAATTCAACCTGGTATACTGATTTCAAGATTGCGTTTTATGTGTCTCTAAGCTATGGTTTATGAGGATTTATGCTGTATTCACACAGTAACGTTTAACCCAATTAGCTTTAGACCAGTCACAATGCCATGCTATCTAGTTTGACAATAGCTTTAGACATTGTAGAAGTTCTTGTATTATTATTGTAAATTATTTGTATAAGTTACATAGAATCAGTAACTTAGACAGCACAAATGAAGCCATAGTCGCTGACCCAAATAACTATACAGTGAACTTTAAAATTCAGGTACGTTTCCCAGACCAAAAAACTATTCTCCTTGATCAAGATGACAACAATTAAGTAGCCGACTGACCTTCCCTGTTCATGTCAAATTAAGGTTTAATAATAGAACATTTGACTGTGATACAGAAATAACTTCGAGAATGTTGTCATCGCTAAGCCTATGATAATGCACTTCATATTTAATAAAAGATCAATATTGAAATAACTTCCCTGACACCGAGAAGAATATTCTGCACAACATGAGCTTTATTTATACTAACCGTCTTCGCTGCATTCCATCTTCGCTATTTCGGGCAGTAACAACGAGGTCATAGAAGGCGACACTAGACTAGACGGAGCGGCGCTTTCATCGCTGCTGTCTTCCTCTTTCTGTGGTGCTTTCGCAGGAAGACCAACAGTCGGGATAAACTCCTTCAGATCAGCGTCACTGTCCGTGTCATCTTCTTCATCTGTCTCTGCCTCCGCTGGTAGAGGTGATGTTGACCTTGAGCGTGTGGCTGAAACAGAGGTATTGATAATGAACGGACAGATATATACAACACGTGACCTGTTGCATCGCTGCAAGGTCTGTCAAGCCATTGAAAATTGATGCAAAACATGTGACAAGTTTGTCGTATATTTTTTTGAAATTCTGGCCCTAAATGTTTTTCTTCCTGACAAAATTATTTTTGAAAATACAGTCATGTCTCGTTTATCCGGTCTTCGATAGTCCGGTTCTTCTGTGATCCACACGTTTTTGTGTAGGAACCATCTTGATACCATGTTCATTGCTCCGTTAATCAGTTTATTCATGATTCTGGTTCTGCACAGTGTTTTGGGGAACCGACCGGCCGTTTAACACTGTCTTGTGCTTCAAATAACTGGTCGCTATTGATCTCTTAGAAAATCAGCAATGCGGAATGAAGCACTGACTGTGTGAGTAAATCACCTGGTCTACTCATGCTGTCTGTGTTGTAACAAGTGGCAAAGTTGGCTCACTGGCTTCAGTCATCTGTGTGAAGCTGACTGGCCAATTAGCCATGTTGGTGTTTGCTTTTAGATGAAACAGATTTACAGTTGAAGGTGACAGCAGCATCATCAGTAGCTACAAAGCCCACTGCTGCCAATACCTGACCCACCACTACTTGGAGTGTGTAGATCACCGGCCGGCCCCCTACTGTGGACATCCGCCATTTCATTCGCTTCACAAAGCAAGCCTGGAATGATGTCAGCCAGTTTACCATCACTAACTGCTGGCGCCATGTCGACATCCTTCCCACTGATGACCATGCAGCCACTGAGCCCACTGATCCCGAAGACGACACCCCACTAGCCGAACTACATGCCCTGATTCATCAACTGGACCCTGACTGCGACCTCACACCAGATCAATCGAGGGAGAAGACGTCACGTGCCAGCCGCTGGATGACGATACGATGCTATAACTGGTGACTTGAGACGACATCGCAGAAGAGCTAACAACAGACCCAACAGAACCCGCAGACACAGACAAAGAGCCAGAGCCAGACAAAGACACAGAGCCAGAGCCCGAACCGGTCTCCGCCAAACAGGCAACAGCCGGCACTGATGTTCTCAGTTCACTCAAAAACAATCACAGATTACTTTTTATTTTAGTCTTTCTCATTGACGTACATTGTTTATTAATGAGCGCTAACAGGGTGTTTCATTTATCCGCACGTTTTGTTTATCCGGAAGGTCTATCCACTAAATGAGATAATAAGAAAAAGGGTGGGGAGATACGAGATATGACTTCGAGAACCAAAAAGATTGCATACACCCAACCTATATGCTTTCTCAAACGACCAAGCTGTACTTTTTATCACACACAAAACCATGCCTTTAGCTGCAGGATTTGTCCACAAAGACACAATACAAAACCATGACATTTGCTGCAGGATTTGTCCAGAAACACACAATACAAAACCATGCCTTTAGCTGCAGGATTTGTCCACAAAAACACAATACAAAACCATGCCATTAGCTGCAGGATTTGTCCACAAAGACACAATACAAAACCATGCCATTAGCTCCAGGATTTGTCCACAAAGACACAATACAAAACCATGCCATTAGCTGCAGGATTTGTCCACAAAGACACAATACAAAACCATGCCATTAGCTGCAGGATTTGTCCACAAAGACACAATACAAAACCATGCCATTAGCTGCAGGATTTGTCCACAAAGACACAATACAAAACCATGCCATTAGCTGCAGGATTTGTCCACAAAGACACAATACAAAACCATGCCATTAGCTGCAGGATTTGTCCACAAAGACACAATACAAAACCATGCCATTAGCTCCAGGATTTGTCCACAAAGACACAATACAAAACCATGCCATTAGCTGCAGGATTTGTCCACAAAGACACAATACAAAACCATGCCATTAGCTGCAGGATTTGTCCACAAAGACACAATACAAAACCATGCCATTAGCTGCAGGATTTGTCCACAAAGACACAATACAAAACCATGCCATTAGCTGCAGGATTTGTCCACAAAGACACAATACAAAAATGTGAGAAATTTTATTTATTTTTTAAATGGGCCAAGAATGAGTGTGTCCACAAAGAAATGGTTTTGGTGAATTATAGTTACAGATCATTAAGGGTTATGATGGAAGTAACATATTAACATGTTTAGTGGAGACTATATGCATGCCAGTGAAGCTACACCTGGAAATAAAATATTCACGTAGACCGTTTCATGAAGATTGTATATACACTGTATTAGTTAATGTGTTATTAAAAATACTGTAGAATTTTATCCCGATATTGTGCATGATCATGTGACAAGCACCCCAGTGGCAGCTATTTATTTGCACTGTGTTTAAACTGGAATTTTGCTTATTTGTATTACTACGACACTGGTGAGATTTGAACATCGTTTTGATAACATTACCCTGAATGCACGGAGCTGTTCGTTCGTGTTATTGGTTTTATATGTGCGTGTATTTCTGCGACTTTTATTCCGGTGGCACACCTGTACCCATGGTGACCTACACTCGGCAGGAACTATTCGCCCATAACATTGCCAGTGTCACTGGCGGAAGGCTGCCTCAGCCTTTGTTCGACACGTTAAAAGACAATGGAATTTGTGCGGTCACACGAGGTTGCAGAGCCAGTCGCAATCGCCATCGTACAATACGTCCAGTAATTGGACTTCGGCCCGGCTTTACACCCACTTATCACCAACGCGGTGTCAACAACGCAAACATTATACGTGTGAAACTGTCGTCTTGTCAAACTGATGACAAGGATTTTAAGAATCGTGACATCAATGCAAGATCTGTGAAAAATAAGACGCTGACTATAAATGAGGAAATTATCCAACACGATTGGGATGTTTTGGCCATTACCGAGACGTGGCTAAAAAACTGGAGACGAAGCGATTGTGGCTGAACTGACGCCTCCCGGCTACACATTCAATCATGTAGCACATGCCTCTGGTTGTGGCGGCGGAGTTGCCATGGTTCATTGAAATACCTTCAACACCAATATCCTCCCAAAGCTGCCATTCACAACCATCGAACTTCTCCGTCTGCAACTCACCAACCCGTTCTTGCTGAAATACAATATCTGGGTCGTTTATCACCTGCCTGCATCAAGTAAGACATCTGGAACAATATCAAATTTTTACGCTGAACCTTAGCAGCTATTCATCGAGGCATCCATCTCCGTTGTTCCTACTGTCATCATTGGTGACTTCAATGTTCATTTTGATGATACCCTCAAATCAGAACCACTTCGCACTCTATGTGAATCGTTCAATCTAACTCAACATGTACATTCGCCAACGCACCAAACTGGACATATATTGGATCTTGCGATCAGTCAAACTGATGACGACTTCATTACTTCCGTTACTGTGCATCCTGACTCTCTGTCTGACCACCATCGCATTGAACTCACACTAAGAGCACTGAAGCCTGCAGTAAAAACTAAGACGATTGCAAAGCGGAATTTCAGGAACATTGAAACAGATGCACTCCGAAATGATATCGAGTCTGTATGTGCTGACATGACATTGCGTACATGCGCGAATGATCGACAAACAGAGGATTTGGTGGAGATGTACAACACCTGTCTCACTGAGTGCCTTGACAAACATGCCCCGTTACGCAATGTGAAAGTAAGAGACAGCACACCACATCCCTGGTACGACTCTGACATCGACGACGCCAGGGATAAGAAGCGGAAACGGGAGAATGTGTGGAGAAGAACTAAACTGGAGATTCATCGGCAATTATATGTCACCGCTCGTGAAGAATGCACTGCTTTGATATCGGCACGCAAAACGGATTATTATCAAAACCGCCTGGAGAAGGCAAACAACAAAACCATGTTTCGATTACTGAGATCGCTTGATGGCCACCGCATACAGGAACACCCTGAATTCCACTTGACAGCCCAAATATGCGAACAATTTTCACGTTTCTTTAGTGAAAAGATTGACAAGCTCCTGTCAGGTCTGCAGTGTTTCAACATCATTGATAGGCTAACAGATGAAAGACGTTGTTTCACTGACAGTATCCATGCGTTTGATCCAACAACGAACACAGCGATTTGTGGTACTACTGGCAAAACGTGCGCGTTGGATCCTCTGCCTGCAATTCAGCTAAGAGACAATATGACAAGTATTGTGTCTGTCATTACACGGATTACAAATGCTTTGCTGGACGAGGCAGTCATGCCAAAGTCGCTGAAGCATGCAATTGTTCGTCCGCTTTTGAAGAAACCATCACTTGACAAAGACATTCTGAGCAGTTATCGACCTGTGAGCAACCTTACGCAATTATCCAAAGTAATTGAGAAAGTGGTCGCGCTTAGGATAATGACGCATGTGTCTGACCAGCAAATGGTTGAGTGCTTTCAGTCGGCGTATCGAATAAAACATTCGACCGAAACCGCGCTACTGTACGTTACAAGTGCCATCAAAACAGCCATGGACAATAAACAAGGAACCATCTTGGTTCTCGTTGATTTTAGTGCCGTGTTCAATACTATCAACCACGACATCTTGATTAAGCGTCTACGTTTGCGCTATTGCTTTGTTGGAAAAGCACTGGACTGGATGACATCGTATCTGCAAGACCGGACACAGCGAATTGTAATCAGTGACCAATCGTCGAGTATTACTACTCTAACGACAGGTGTCCCGCAAGGCTCTGTCCTTGGACCACTGCTCTTTTCATTATATGTCCAACCTATCGGTGACATTATTCGAGCCCATGGACTATTCTTCCACCACTATGCTGACGACTTACAGATCTACTCACATTTCGACCTGAATCGTTCCGCTTTAACGGCTGCGGTTCAGCAAATGGAGGACTGTTTGCGTGAAATAAAGAACTGGATGGCATGGAATTCTATGTGCATGAACGACGGCAAGACACAATCTTCCGATTGTACCCAAGTCTGCGGATGCAATCGTTGATGGCACTGTGATTCGCGTTGGTGGTTCTATATATAATTACAGCTTCAAGATGTGTTCAAAGTCTCGGTGTCTTCATTGACAGGCACCTATATATGAAAAAGCAAGTGTCTCAAACTGTCAGCGCATGCTCATTCTACCTCCGCAACATCAATCAGATTAGCCGTTTTTTACCCAAACCAACAAAGGAACGCGTAGTCAATGCCATCATCACATCACGGATTGACTACTGCAACGCACTCTTGTACGGCACGTCTGCAGTTAACATCGCGCGTCTGCAACGAATACACAACTCGGCTGCCAGACTGATCCTGCGTCGTCCATGTAGTGACAGCGCCATGACCCTGTTACGCGAACTTCATTGGCTGCCTGTTGCGCGCAGAGTGGATTACAAGATACTGGTACTCACGTACAAAGCCATGCACAATGACGCGCCCGTGTACCTGTGTGAACTCGTGCACCCATATCAACCGGCAAGAGCACTGCGCTCTGCGAGCAGTAACATGTTGGAAGTGAAGCGAACTCGTATCAAGGCTGGGGACGGCTCGTTCGCTGTAGCTGCTGCGTCCCTATGGAACACTTTACCGAGTGTTGTTAAAACCTGTGACACTCTCGCCAGATTCAAATGTCGTCTGAAGACACATTTCTTTTGTGTTTCATATTAGTGCCACACTACATGAACACTGCCCACTACTAAAACCAATTGTAATTAGTTACCGTATTCGTATAATGATTATTCATTATTCCTCACGTAAACTATTTTATATCAAATGTTTTACTAAATTATTTATTATTATAAATTTTATATAGTTATTGTACTAGATTGATTATTATTAATATGATTTAATTTTGAAGAATAACTGCTATTTATTTACTTGTTTATTTAGAAATTCTACATTATTCAATATGTATGTATTTATTTATTTTATTCTTTACCACTAATATTTATTTAAAATTAATATACATATACATATTTATTGCAATTCTACCATTTTTATGTATTTTAATATGTTGTGACGCGCCACGAACAATACTGGATGTGGCGCTATACCAAATTAAATATATTATTATTATTATTTATTATTTAGGCCGATTTCCTGTGGTTGTAGAAACCTTGCAGGAGAGTTGGTGAGCTGCAATCTTGCATGTAGCACAATTAAAGGTTTTTTAAGAAAATGTGCACATTATAATTATGTCTATTGCTGTTTTAAAGTTGTTCAGGTTCTGCCAGTGCAGTAGGGATTCCCATTACACATTACAATTACAGCCCACATGGAGGCATTCTGTTTGACACTGGGACAATGGCAGGCAGTGAGCCAACGCTAGTCCAATATACAGGTTTACAACTGGCTGCTCCACAGCCACCCCAGTGATCAGGGCAAAGTCCACTAACCAGTTATAAATAGAAATCAGTGGCTGCAGGCAAGTTACAGCAGTAGGGAAATAGCAAGAAAATTGTGCATTTTGGGGGGCCCTGGGGTGCTGTTAGAATGATTCAATCAAATATAGATTACTCGTGCATAATGGCAGTACCCTAAGATACGTCTATGCAAAATTTGAAAAAAGTTGCTGAACAGTTTCTGAGATATGGCAGCTAATGGCACACGGCGGACGCAGAGTGATGGCATAAGTTTGTTGGACTTTTGGCCCAAAGAACTAAAAACTAAACAAGCTATTCTACATTTGGTTTTCCCGCTGAATTGCACACAGCATACATATATATATCTTATGATATGTGTCACATGGAAAATGTTTGTCTGGTAATTTATGTAGTATTAAACACAACGTGACACTAACACTAGTGTAAGTCTCTCAGCCAGCCCAGTGATCAGAGATAGGGTGTCAGCTATCCAGTTATAAATAGATATCAGTTGTCCAGGCCCAATGCACAACAGACTTAGAGCAGCTGCCCAGTTGTAGTATGGAAATAATAGAAAATTTAGCATTTTGGGGGGCCCTGACATGCCTTTAGAATGAATCAATCAAATACAGATTTCTTGTGTATAGTGGTATTACCACATGAAATGTCTGCAAAATCAGAGAAAAAGTTACTGAAGAGTTTTTCAAAAAAATAGGTAAAATGTCAAAATATACCAGTTTCGTGGTCCCTGAGGGGGCCTTATGGTGTCCCTTAGAATGATTCAATCATATACAGATTTCTCGTGCATAGTGGTAGTACCCTAAGATATGTCTATGCAAAATTATAGAAAAAGTTGCTGATGGTTTCTGAGAAATGGCAGCTAACGGCGCACAGCGGACGTCGGAGTGATGGCATAAGTCTGTTGGACCTTCAGCACAAAGGACTAAAAACAGTGACAGTAACTCTTCCAAAAACATTGCAAATGTTTGGCAGCTTTCCCAACGTGCATACGATCTGCACAAAATCTTTCTTGGACTTTCTGCTCCACAACTGACAGTGAGTTTTAGTTGTATATGATGTATATTTCTCAAATGTATGCAACAAGACATGCATACCTCTTTTCTTGCTGCGTGGCTTTCGTCGAATGTTCATACTGCACTCCCACCTGGTGACAACCGGCTCAAGCTGTTCATGGATTCGTTGCAGCATGTCATGATAGAGGGCGCAAGGGTAGAGAAGTGCGCTCATCACTGTGGCACAAAAACATACGTTCTACAAAATTATTAGAAAGTATATAGACAGACAACTGCAGAGTGCACAATGGTTTAGGTTGAGAGGTAGTCCGTCAGACTAGCCGACTCAGAAACAAATAGTCCTGATATTGTTTTACTAGTCCTTAAAAATAAAGGTACCATCAATCATACTGTTGTTTCATATATATATAGATATGTGACAGTTATGGCACATAGTAAAATGGCTTTATTTTGTACAGAAAACATGCTGTTTCTCATTTCAATTAAATGTTCAACTAAATATGTCATTAACAGAAACAAATAACGTGATTTTGTAGATCCAATTGCAAAGTCATCAGAAGAAATGACTGGTTTAATGAGGGGCAGCAAACAGCAGTGGTGGACAGGGCGATGCCAGCAGAATTTGAAGCCTGGCGACGACGAAGGACTGACATTGTCGGACTAAGTTGCATCATTTGGCCTATACTTTTTTAGCGGTTCCTTTCCCGAAGCCGACTAAACAATCAGTAGCATTGCTGGCATTTGGTATCTTGCTAAAATAATCACCTGATGCAGGAATAACGCAACTACAATCACGATGGGATAGCATGTAATGATGTCTGTAACCCGTACAGGTATCGTGTTTGTCCATGTCGCTCATAACTCATGATCACTAGGTGGCACTACCTAATCCTATCCTATGCTAACCAGATGTAAACAGCCGCCATTTGCATTCACCGCGTTCAGCAAGTTTGCCATTCGACGGTCGTACCAAATATTTAGCTGCGTGTGATAAAATGCTACCATATTGTCTTATTTTGTTTTATTCCATCACAACACCCAACTATCATGTACACAGTGTAAATTAATTCACATAATCACAGCTAGTCCGATGGGACTGCTCCATTTAACATGGACTAGTCCGATCGCAGAAACTACTCGTCCGGGATGATCGGACCGGCCTTATTTCGCAGACTGAACTGGTATCAAAGTAATAACTACATAACATGATTACAACTCCAGTTCACCCATCTACAAACTTGTAGGTATGTGTGTAACACGGCTACCATCAAAACAAATTGGATAACATATTAATTAATGCAATTTGTTTTCATGATCTATTATTTTAGTGCACAATGAGCACAAAAATCAGACATTTTATTATGGTTTGTGATCATGCTGGTGGCATCCGCTGTATGATATCAGAGTTCCGCGGTATGATATCAGAGTTCCGCTATATGATATCAGAGTTCTGCAGCAGCAGATTACTGCCTATGATGTGATTTGTTCCCAGTATAACTGGAGGGAAGAAAAAGAGATGAAGTGACGACAACGTTGCCTACCAATGACGTAGCAGATGAAGATCGTAGACAGATAGTGACCCAGTATCAACAGGCCGCAGAAACCAAACATGCTAAAGACGAAAAACTGAAAAATACAAATAAACATGATTCAGCAATGTCTTGATAGTGACATTATGTTGCATGTCTGATTCACATTCAATTATGATAATTTATTTAAAGTAGAAAGTAAAAATGCATTGTATACATTGATGCTACATATATGTATAACATAAACCTATTCAGTCATGAGTGGCCAAGTGGCCCTGAAGTCCTTTGAACTAATACGTCTATAATTGACCCCAGCTGACCAAATGAGTGATAAGTCGGAAAAATTGTAACATTGTTTTCTTACATCCTTGTAAAGGTTTGGTAGGGTGCTTTACACGGTTTAAAAAAATATGACTGCTACAAAAATTGCAAAGTTATGGAGCAATGAACATGGTAGGGATCAAAAAGTGAAAATGAAGAAAACGGCTGTTGAAGTTTTACATTATACATGTAAATGGATTGCATGGAAATATTACATGCACAACATTCAAATGTGGCACACAGTATGTAATATGTATGTTATGTTGCAATGATACACTCGAAGTACAAATGTGCTGCTACAAAGACTTATCAAGTTATGCCAGATTAAGTCTTTATGTATAAAACTAAGAGGACAGATTATTTGAGAGCAAAAGGTAGACTCACTGTTTGACACAGTTTAAAACCTACAGGCAACTGTCCAGTTTAACAGGGGTCTAGTGGCTTAATGCTGTCTGTTGACACAAGCTACTGCCAGTGACCAATTACACATTAGTCACAGTGTCCATCAAACAATAGCAGGCAGAGAATCTTAGCACCACAGCTGGGTGTAATACACAACCACAGCCACCACTGATTCATGGTCAAGTAGATTAGCTCAATGCACCAACTAAGACAATACACAACACTGTGAGTGAGTGTCCAGAGTGAGGCCTAAGCAGTGTCCTTGTTGCTGAATAGATCAATTAAACCTGCCAAGTGGGTGACATTCTGCACAAGTGTTCATTAATCCTTAGTGATTGCTCAGAACACCAGACTGACCACATACCTAAACAAAGCGAATGTAATAGGTGAAGAACAGGCAGTGTTCAAATAGGAGTATTGGTTGAATTGTATTTGTCTCGACGCAAAAGGCTTTATTGTGCCTTCATCGATTATAAGAAAGCATTTGATTTAGTAGACCGGTCCTCCCTGTGGTCTAAGATAATTTCATGTGGTATTAATGGTATTGTGTTGAAAGTTGTATACAACATATACAAAAATGCTAAATCATGTATAAATCAGGGCCAGGCTGTGTCAGCCTTCTTCACATGTGATGTATAGGTATGGCAAAGAGAACACTTGTGTCCTTTGTTATTTGCTATTTACCTGAATAATTTTGAACACTGTTAGTTACAATTATAACGGACTTGACATGGCAGCTGGTGAAATTTACAACAACCTTAGGGATGATGATGTAGAAAATGTATGTTCTACTATATGCTGATGACACTAGAATATTCAATCAAATACAGATTTCTTGCTTGTGTATAGCGGAACTATGTCAACTCTTCTAATGGTTGACATTTGGTTGTTTCAGGTGTCAACTATATTGTGAATCTGTAATTATTAGTGTATATAGATACAATTGATTTACACAGTACCATGTCTACACAAGGCATGGCAAGCGTAAAAAGAACAGTAGAATGCATTTGATATCAATAAAGTGTAGGATATTTCACTCTGTAGTTATCCAGAATAAAAATTTTCTATGTTTGTCACCTACAGGTGACAGAATATTAATTTTCTATGTTTGTCATCTACAGGTTTCTACAAACAATACATCTTTAACCAATAGACACCACAGTCACACCATTTTATAATAATTAAATGAACATCAAAATAAACACAACTTGCAATTACAGAAAATCAATAGTTTTGAAGATACAGTTTAAAAGTGTTAGGCAACTGTTCAGTCTAACAGGGGTCAAGTGTGTCTACTCTGCCTGGGCCCTGTGACCAATTAAAGATTAATCAAGGTCTCAATGGAACAATAGTACTAGGCTGCAGAGTTTACTCATGCTGCTGGCTTTCTGGCACAATAAACAAAATCTACTGTTGGGGGTGGTCTTAAGGGCCCTTCTCAAAACGACTTCACTAGATAATATAAAACGTTTGCACTTTGGGGGCCCCTTAGAATGATTCAATCAAATACAGATTTCTTGTATATAGTGGCAGCACCCTAAGATACATCTATGCAAAATAAAATAAAAAGTTGCTGAACAGTTTTAAAAAAAAAAGGCAAAATGTTAATTTTTTACCAGTTTTGGGGTCCTTGGAGGCCCTAGGGAGACTTAAAATGATTAAATCAAATACAGATTTCTCGTGCATAGTGGCAGTGCCCTAAGATATGTCTATGCAAAATTAGAGAAAAAGTTGCTGAACGGTTTCTGAGATACGGCAGCTAATGACGGGTGGCGGACATCGTAAATAAGGTTAATGTATATTAATTCACCTTATAACAAGAGGGCTTATGGATGATCTCAAATTACCAAAATGGCATGTCCAAACGTAGTTTCCAAACTTGGAAGTAGTACTATATCAAATATACCAAATCAGTGTTGTATCTTTTATTTCTGAGTTTAAAATGCAGTTGGGGTGTGAATTGGGTGTGTCCAGTAACAACATCATGTTTTAGATGTGTCATGTTAACATTATCATCTGCTGCACGCAATGTTGTAATTGGCGACACCAGAATTGTTGCTCCGCGGGTTGATGTTAACTGGTAGTGAAGGACATTTTGGCAATTCATAAGGGGACTACCTTGGTAAACATGCTGGCCGTGTTTCAAGATTTTGTCCAAACTAATTGCTGAATTAATGGGTCACAAACTTGCCATAAAATAACAGGTGTCATTTATGAGAAAAACAGTAGTCAACAACACACCTTCAGTAGCAGTTATCTCACTGCTCACATAGTTGACACACACTGCTCGCATAGTTGACACACACTGCTCGCATAGTTGACACACACTGCTCGCATAGTTGACACACACTGCTCGCATAGTTGACACACAGCTTAGTTCTGATTTATTCCTTTGGATAGTTACAAGACAAATAACTAAAACCTTTAAATACAGAGATTGCCAGCTCAGGCAGTTCTCAACAGATCACATATTTGATCTGATGGGAACTACCCGATACATATGAATCTGAATTTATCCAGACATCATGAAATATGGATCTGGCGATATCAGGAATTGCGGGTCCAAATACCATGCGAAATGTCCCAATCTCATCATGACCAACCTTATCCTCCCATCTCCCCTTACCTTATCCTCCCATCATCCCTTACCTTATCCTCCCATCTCCCCTTACCTTATCCTCCCATCTCCCCTTACCTTATCCTACCAACTCCCCTTACCCTATCCTCCCATCATCCCTTACCTTATCCTCCCATCATCCCTTACCTTGTCCTCCCATCTCCCCTTAACTTATCCTTCCATCATCCCTTATCTTATCCTCCCATCATACCTTACCTTATCCTCCCATCATACCTTATCTTATCCTCCCATCATACCTTACCTTATCCTCCCATCATACCTTACCTTATCCTCCCATCTCCCCTTACCTTATCCTCCCATCTCCCCTTACCTCATCCTCCCATCTCCCCTTACGTTATCCTCCCAACTCCCCTTACCCTATCCTCCCATCATCCCTTACCTTATCCTCCCATCTCCCCTTACCTTATCCTCCCATCTCCCCTTACGTTATCCTCCCATCATCCCTTACCTTATCCTCCCATCTCCCCTTACCTTATCCTCCCATCTCCCCTTACCTTATCCTCCCAACTCCCCTTACCCTATCCTCCCATCATCCCTTACCTTATCCTCCCATCTCCCCTTACCCTATCCTCCCATCATCCCTTACCTTATCCTCCCATCTCCCCTTACCTTATCCTCCCATCTCCCCTTACCTTATCCTCCCAACTCCCCTTACCCTATCCTCCCATCATCCCTTACCTTATCCTCCCATCTCCCCTTACCTCATCCTCCCATCTCTCCTTACCTTATCCTCCCATCTCCCCTTACCTCATCCTCCCATCTCCCCTTACCTCATCCTCCCATCTCCCCTTACCTCATCCTCCCATCTCCCCTTACCTTATCCTCCCATCTCCCCTTACCTTTGTGTGATTCTCCCATCATCCCTTACCTTGTCCTCCCATCTCCCCTTAACCTTGTCCTCCCATCTCCCCTTAACCTATCCTCCCATCATCCCTTACCTTATCCTCCCATCTGCCCTTACCTTATCCTCCCATCTCCCCTTACCTTATCCTCCCATCTCCCCTTACGTTATCCTCCCAACTCCCCTTACCCTATCCTCCCATCATCCCTTACCTTATCCTCCCATCTCCCCTTACCTTATCCTCCCATCTCCCCCTACGTTATCCTCCCAACTCCCCTTACCCTATCCTCCCATCATCCCTTACCTTATCCTCCCATCGCCCCTTACCTTATCCTCCCATCTCCCCTTACCTTATCCTCCCATCTCCCCTTACGTTATCCTCCCATCTCCCCTTACCTTATCCTCCCAACTCCCCTTACCCTATCCTCCCATCATCCCTTACCTTATCCTCCCATCTCCCCTTACCCTATCCTCCCATCATCCCTTACCTTATCCTCCCATCTCCCCTTACCTTATCCTCCCATCTCCCCTTACCTTATCCTCCCAACTCCCCTTACCCTATCCTCCCATCATCCCTGACCTTATCCTCCCATCTCCCCTTACCTCATCCTCCCATCTCTCCTTACCTTATCCTCCCATCTCCCCTTACCTCATCCTCCCATCTCCCCTTACCTCATCCTCCCATCTCCCCTTACCTCATCCTCCCATCTCCCCTTACCTTATCCTCCCATCTCCCCTTACCTTTGTGTGATTCTCCCGTCTCAGGAAACTTGCTTCCACGACATAGCGCTGTGCCCAGATGAACCACTCCGCCAGGTAGCGGCAGATCTCAGGAACACTCACAAACTTTGGGTAGATCAAAGACCACCTGGTGGCAAAATATCAGACTTGAAAAAAAACTCATTACAGGTAAATGTAAATACAAGAGTTAGGTAGGCAGTGTCATGGAATGGTTTAAGTTTAGCAGAAAGCCTGGAGGGGCACGAGTCCAAAACAAAATGGGCATTTCGATGAAAACAGGGAAAATGGTCATGAAATATTGTTATTGAATTTCTAAAGAACATTTTGTTATGGTGGGACATAACTTAAATATGTCAGAGAAAAACAATGTTCAATGTTTGTCCACTGCATTGTGTGAAAATGCACCATTCAAACATTGTACAGAATTTGCAAAACTCACTCATCCAAAATATAAATAATCCGGTGCCCCTTGGCACCCTATTTTCTAATCTAATTTGGGTTTGACTAATTGATACTACCGGTATTTCATGAGGACTTACTCTCATGTATTTTGAAAACAGAAATTGCAAGTCTACTGTTTTTTTTCAGGAAAGGCTTCTAGGTTCTAGTGGTGTAATTGATGTAACCTGAGTCACAAAATTAGGGTTTTTTCATTTTACACAGAAACCCCTGGTGGCTTGAGACTGCCAATTATAAATCTCCTGCTATAGGAGGTATCTAACTAAATTATATTAACAACATCCATATGTAGTCTACACAGGTTATGATATTGGGCACTGAATATGTGTAACGCGAGTCACATGTAACGCAAGTCATGCAAAATTGGGTAGCTCAATGCGAGTCACAAAGTTTTTATGGCAGTGACTTGTTGTTTCTTTTCTTTTTATTCTATTAAAATAATGGCTAAGTTAGTTGCAGAGACCTCACATAGAGGCAGCATTAGTATTATTACATCCCATAATCATTCTTATTTCCTGTTGGTTGATGAAAAACATGCACACTCAAAAAAAGTTTTATCCGACATCATCCATCATTAATTTACGTATATATACAACCAAACCTCTTGGAAATATTTAAGACAACACTTATATTCAACAGAAAACGAACATTAATTTTACTGATAAAGGATGCAACTTATGCATTAATTATCTGTGTATGCCAGGATGGTGGTTACGTGTACACAGTGCATGCCAGGATGGTGGTTACGTGTACACACTGCATGCCAGGCTGGTACTTACATGTACACAGTGCATGCCAGACTGGTGCTTACGTGTACACAGTGCATGCCAGGATGGTGGTTACGTGTACACACTGCATGCCAGGCTGGTACTTACATGTACACAGTGCATGCCAGACTGGTGCTTACGTGTACACAGTGCATGCCAGGATGGTGCTTACGTGTACACAGTGCATGCCAGGATGGTGCTTACGTGTACACAGTGCATGCCAGGATGGTGCTTACGTGTACACAGTGCATGCCAGGATGGTGCTTACGTGTACACAGTGCATGCCAGGATGGTGCTTACGTGTACACAGTGCATGCCAGGATGATGCTTACATGTACACAGTGCATGCCAGGATGGTGCTTACATGTACACAGTGCATGCCAGGCTGGTGCTTATATGTACACAGTGCATGCCAGGATGGTGCTTACGTGTACACAGTGCATGCCAGGATGGTGATTATGTGTACACAGTGCATGCCAGGGTGGTGCTTACGTGTACACAGTGCATGCCAGGATGGCGTTTACGTGTACACAGTGCATGCCAGGATGGTGATTATGTGTACACAGTGCATGCCAGGATGGTGCTTACGTGTACACAGTGCATGCCAGGATGATGCTTACGTGTACACAGTGCATGCCAGGATGGTGATTACATGTACACAGTGCATGCCAGGATGGTGATTATGTGTACACAGTGCATGCCAGGATGGCGTTTATGTGTACACAGTGCATGCCAGGATGGTGCTTACATGTACACAGTGCATGCCAGGATGGTGATTATGTGTACACAGTGCATGCCAGGGTGGTGCTTACATGTACACAGTGCATGCCAGGATGGTGTTTACGTGTACACAGTGCATGCCAGGATGGTGATTATGTGTACACAGTGCATGCCAGGATGGTGCTTACGTGTACACAGTGCATGCCAGGCTGGTGCTTACATGTAATACACAGTGCATGCCAGGCTGGTGCTTACATGTACACAGTGCATGCCAGGATGGTGCTTACATGTACACAGTGCCTGCCAGGCTGGTGCTTACATGTACACAGTGCATGCCAGGCCGGTGCTTACAGGTTTTTCTGCTATTCACATAATGTGATTATAATTATGTTTAAGTCCATTCTTTGACAGCATAAAATAATGAATTATAGGTTGCCAGGTAGTAATTACAGAAATAGATTAATGTAATTAATGATCTGTAGCCAGATTAATCATCATTATCATGAAAACGTTTTGGTGATGAAAAGGGTAACACCTTTTAAAACTATTGGTACTTTTTGTGTAACATTTAATAGGTTATTTTTAAGAATACCAACTAATAAATTGGTAAAACAGACTGAAGCCACCCATCACTGTAAACCACTGTGGCCATTTTCGTTTTCTAAATCATAAATGTATGGCTTCAGAACTTGTTTTATTTATAGATTTATGCAGTACTATACATGAAGGTTAGTCTGCACAATTATGTTTGGTTGGAAATGTTCTTGCAAAGGTAATTATAACTGTAAGGTCATCATTCTTATGGGAAAAGTGAGTTAGTGTTTTTCAATACTTACTTCAATACACATTTATCGATTTAAACCAGTATGTTCAAGTTGGCAATACTTTGTATGTATAACATGAATGCTTATTTTTAACTAATGTTGTCTCCTTTCTCCATGACATTGTCTTCACAATGTAATAAAAAATACATTTCCTTCAAGCTTGTGTTTCTAATCAGTTAGTAAATGATGGCTGATTTCATGTAATTTGAGTCACGGTAACGCGAGTCATGCTGATTATGTCATATTTGTGCATGACGTTGGTAACATTTTAATTTATTAATTGTGTCTTTATAAACCCTATTTTTATTTGTGATTCATTCAAGGGTATTCATTGGTTTCTGTCATTTATACTTTGAGGAGAAATTTTATATGAATCAAGGTATTTTTTTGTGTTTTCCTTTTGCCGTAACGCGAGTCACGCTATAATTAAAACCTTATTATGTAATACAATTATTATTTGTTGATATCGTTTAATACAATAGGTTCCTATTCACAGAAGATGGAATTTTGAAATGCATTATAATAGCACATACATGCCAAAATATAGTTTTTGAAATGGGCAAAACTGTAACATGAGTCATGGTGGAGATGTCCAAATGGAGACACTGAGTAAAAAATCTTAAGTTGTGTCCCAGTGACAGCCTCTTTGAGGGGACAGTGAAGTAACTACAACACTTTACAACTGTCTAGTATTGTTTAGTATACACATATATCAATCAATCAATCACAATCACTATCCACGCGCATGCAGATACACACATGTTTACACGATACAAGCAGCACAACTATATACCACATATATCCCCGCTACTGGCATTACACGCAGTCCATGGCAACCGTTAATTAATCAATCTGCTTCTGGCAGCCATTTAATTAGCCTGGACATATCACTACGTATTGGCACATGACATCTGGGCCCAAAATGTTGACAATTTTGAGTGGCTGGTAACAGACATAACAATAATCATGACGACCTTTTCTGCTTTTGGCAAGCACTAACTGACAAGGAAAAATATTTAAATTATCATCTGGAACGAGTAAGGCACAAGACTCGTTATCATTACTATCTTTAGGAACATCACACTTCTGAACAACAACATTTATTTCCACTGCATTCAAAACTAAACAGATTTGGGCAAGACAAATTCATGAATGAGTTAGACTTAGACACATATTGGTATAATAGGACTTAATGTATATATATTGTTATGTGCCTTGATCATGATCTCTGAAATAAATGCCCTAATATAACTATTATTACCAGTTAATCGTGTAAAACAAGATGAGCTTATTAAGGATATTGCACTTTGTAAGAAATGGTTGAATTTGTATTCATTGATTTATCTTAATTACCTTACTGGATCACCATTAATGTCACCTATGCCAGGAGTTGAAAGCATTGGTGTGAATCTATCATATATCACCTGTCTGACCGTGTCTGGCCCTGGACCAATTAACTGACCACACATTTACCTGAATCAACTGGACCTAGGCAACTTCAGTAAGCTACCTCAGATGACTATTGACTCGCTGACCATGAGGAGTAAATACTGCCCCAAACTGACCCAATCCTAGCAATGCGTACCCCCTGAGTAGATGTTGGTTCTAGGTACCTCGTCAAGTACATAAGATGGGAGGTTATTCCCACGCAACAAAGTTATGTATTTAATAGATGTTTACTACCTGGATATCTTTATGTCAATGGCTGGATATCTTTATACAGTCACTGACAATTAAATTACAGGTATTTGTTCTATTATGAGTACAGCATGCTTAACAAATATTTGAGACGCAGACATTTTACAAGTATACACCCATTTTCTGGGGTTCCTTGGGTGCCTGGGTACACTCATCTCAGCAGACTAGTAAAAGATTTATGTATCTCATACGAACAACATGATACCAGAACAGAGTAAAGTCGGATAATTTAGGTGGACCTTTTGATACTTTTCAACACTTAGCTTTGAATGTAGATTTAACAAGATTTAACAAGATTGCCACCCAGAGAATTAACTCTAGGTAGCAGGTGGACAAGGAAGCCCTTGGCTTTTCGAGAGTCCGACCTTTTTATTTATGTGTATCCCGCCCGTCTGAGGTATGTGTCGATTTTATTTTTAAACATATTAACGCTACTAGCACCCACACAATCAGCAGGTAATCTGTTCCATTCATTTACAGTCCTTTGTGAAAATGAAAACTTTCTTATATCCAATCTACTCTGCTCCTTTGCTAATGCAAGATCATGTCCTCTAGTCCTTCTATCTTTCTTAACTGAGAAAAACATATTTCTATCAATATTTTCATAACCCTTCAATATTTTAAACACTTCTATCTGATCTCCTCTCAATCTCCTGGTCTCTAGTGTTGTTAAACCGCATTTTTTTAGGCGTATTTCATAACTAAGATCCCTCAGATTTTGTATCATTTTAGTTGCTCTCCTCTGCACTCTTTCTAGCATATCTATGTCCTTCCTGCGATATGGCCTCCACGCTTGAATACAATATTCTAAATGAGGCCTAACTATTGTTTTGTACAGCGGTATTATTAGCTCTTTTTCCTTATACGTTATGTTTCGCCTAATTAATCCAAGGATTTGATTTCCCTTTGAAGCTGCAATTCCGCACTGCTCTGAAATCTTCATATCAGCACTAACGGTTAACCCTAAGTCCTTTTCTTTTACAGTAGTACTTAGTACAGTACCCCCCATTGTATATTCTACCTCTTCGTTCCCATGTCCTATGTGGAGGCATTTACATTTCCCAAAATTGAACATCATTTGCCATTTTTCAGACCATTTCATCAACCTGTCAAGATCATCTTGAAAATGCTGTCTATCTCCATCACTTTTAATCCTTCTAAACACTTTTGTATCATCCGCAAATTTCAACACCTTGCTTGTTATTTCATCATCCAAATCGTTGATGTATATTAAGAATAATATAGGACCTAATACTGATCCCTGTGGTACCCCACTCAATACCGATTTCCAGTTTGAAGCCTCCCCATCAACTACTACACGTTGTCTTCTGTCAATCAGCCATTGTTCTATCCAGTTTATTATACCATTTCCTATGCCATGGGCCTTTAGTTTAAGCAGTAATCTTTGATGTGGTACTTTGTCAAAAGCTTTTTGAAAATCTAAGTAGACGATATCTACTGGTGTTCCCTCATCTACCCACTTAGTGATGTCTTCCAAAAAACATAACATATTTGTTAAGCATGACCTCGCTTTAAAAAAACCATGTTGAGATGGGTTTATCAAGTTTTGTTTAACAAGAAAATCCACCATGTGATCTTTAATTAGTCTTTCTAATAATTTACAAATCACTGATGTTAAACTCACTGGTCTATAGTTCTCTGACTTGTTTCTCGAACCTTTTTTGAATAACGGTATAATGTTTGCTTCTTTCCATTCTAAAGGAACCACTCCCTCTTCTAATGACAAGTTGAAAACTGTTGCAAGTGGTATGCTAATTTGTTCTACAATTTCCAATAGTAGTTTGGGTGGAATACCATCCACTCCAGGTGATTTATTTTCCTTCATAGCCCTTATTTTCTTAGCTACCATTTCCGGGGTTACAATTAATTGTCCTAAATAGTCTGAATCTGCCCCCTTGAACTTAGCCTCTGGTATTGGCAGTGAACTAATATCTTCCCTGGTAAACACTGAACTAAAGTACTCATTCAGGTCTTCTGCCATTATGAATCCCTCTGATATCATATTTCCAGCACTATCTTCTAGAGGACCGACCTTATCTTGAACTTTCTGTTTGCTTCGAACATACGCATAAAAACTCTTGCTGTCATGTTTTATATTACTAGCTAATTGTTGTTCATAGCTTCTCTTTGAATTTCTAATTTCAGCTGTAGCTTGGTTAAGTGCTTCTTTATAATTGTTGTAGTCTTCATCATTTCCAGTACATCTATATGACTTCCACATCATTTGTTTATACTTAATTTTTCTAATGGCTTCTTTCGATAAGTGTTTCTTTTTGGACCGTTTTCCTTGTTTTTTGAAGGGTACAAATTTATCGATTATGCACTTAATTTCACTCTTTAAAATATTCCAGCATTCTGTTGCCGTCTTATTTTTCAGTGTCTTATTCCAGTCTATCTTTGCTAAATATTTCCTCATGTCCTTATACCTTCCTTTGTGGAAATTTCTCCTATACTGCTTTTTGCTATTCCTTTCTGATTTTACTTTGATGGTAAAATGTATCTGGTTGTGATCGCTACTCCCCAGTGGCTCACATATCTTGACATTGTCAACTAATTCATTCTGTGAGGACAAAACTATGTCTAACACATTCTCACCCCTGGTTGGTTCTAGCACATGTTGAGAAAGGAATGTATCTTGAACTAAAACTAAAAACTTGTGGTCCTCTCTCCCCATACTCTGTAGAGATTTCCATTGTATATGCCCATGGTTAAAATCCCCCATAATAATACAGTCCCGTTTGCTTACTTCCCGTTTACTTTCTACCAATGTATTGTGACATTGGTAGAAATTAAATTCCAGTGAAGGCGTTAACAGTCAAGGTTTGCATATAAGATCGCTGTCATGGTTTCAGATCCTTTTAAAATGGGGGTGTATGCTAATTAGGGAATGAATATGGTATCTGCTATTTGTTTACACTGCAAGACTATTTAATGCACTGTAGTAATGTTGATATATCAATTTGCTAAATATACTGTGTATTACCTAATTTGTTTCTAGGTTAGCTCAAGAATAAAAAATCCTTGCAGTTTTACAAATGTATATATGCCAACGTCCGAGGTGCTTAAACAAAGCACATTGGTTAATATTTAGTGTTGTCTATTTATCAATTCATGAATAAATAATAAAATTACAAGTACAATATAAGTTACTAGAAACCTACAACACTTACTCATCCATATCCTCCCCTGGGCCCGGTGGGACTGAAAATAAAAAAATAGGTCATTCAAGGTCAGTGCATTAAAGGTCATTCATACCTAACTCATTAGATGCTTGCAGAGTGACTGATTAAACACAAAATCAAAGCATTTCTGTTCTGGATGGCAATCTCATTAATCTTGTTAAGTGCTAATGATAAAATGCAGAATATCATAATAGTTCTTTATTACAAGTTAACATAAAATAAAGTGTATCCATATATGTAATGTTATTTAAAAAATCTAAAAGACAAATCACCCTCTTTTAAAATTAAATAACTCAATTTAAAGAAAATTTTGTAGCAGATATATTTCTTTCCAGGTGAGGACGCCTTGATGACATAATATTGATAAATTAATATTTAACTTCAGTGCCCATCAAATAACCATAACATAACTTTGAATGCAATACCTATTATACCAGTATACATAATCCCTGATTTATGGATACAGGTGTGCATGATATACTGTATTCAGCTCTTGAACATATATCACATTCAGACAAAGAAAACCTATAACTATTCACTGAAGTTGATAATAATCTCTTTCAATATTCAATAGCAGAGATCATTTGGCAAAGTCTATATGCACATTTCATTCATGTATGAAAATGAATAGAATGACCACAAGTCTAGAATGGGCACATGAATAGAATGGTCATCAGTAGTGTGCATGCTTCAACAAGTCAGGGAATACCAACATGAACATGCCAGAGTTACATTTGCACATCAAAGTCAATTAGTTGGTATCTGGAATGGACTGAGTTAAGAATGATGGCCTTGAATACCTTCATTTAGGTATGAAACATGGTTGTTTTCTATTATATAGAAAACATGTCTGTGCACTTGTAAAAATTGTTGCTATGTTATAGATTTTTCATAATTAATAACAAAGTTATTGGACAAACAACTTTCGACTATTTTATAAACATAGCAAAGTTATTAAAGTTATTTTCTACAACAAAAGCACCTCAACCACTTACATTAACATGGCTGTATCCCACATATTACTCGGACTATCAGTAACAAACGTGTTTAAAAGATTTACCCATGAATATTAATTCTCTGTGAAAAAGCTGTTTTTTTTCTCAAATAAAATCAACCAAATTGAAGCACTTAGATATATATATATATGGTGAAGAGACCTATACAATCACCCTTCCCTCTCTCAAATGGGTGAAGTAAGCCCAGAACCCCCCCCACACACATGGAAGGTATCACTTTTGTTACTAACCTCTCCCACAAACTTCTGGGATAACCTCAGTTAGACCCATTGACCTAACCCAGAACGTTTCTAGCAACTGATGATTTTTTCTGTTTCTGGGTCATAACAACTCAGGGATTCTTTGAATTTCTTTCCCAGATGAGATGGAGAAGGTTCTTTCCTAGACAAACATTTACCCCAATGAAGCACAAGTACATCTAAGTGCAGTGTGCATGCATGTGTACATGCATGCAAGTTGTACATGTATGTATGCAAATTCCAACTTATAACTTATTATTTTAGAATTTGAATTTTTTTGGGAAAAATGTTGAAAATAATGCTCTTGAAAGAACAAGCTAACAAATGATTTTAAATGGCATGTCATCAAAAAATAATGCTATTTATTTAAACATTACTTACAGGTCAGGTATATTATTTTAAGTGATATGTAACACTAAAGTTAGTAATTGTTTGTAAAACTTAAATTTTCTCTTTTGAGTCAAATCGTGTAGCTTCGATGAGGACATTTGCACTAAACGGTCACCAATAATATAAATATTTTTATCTAATATCCTACAAAGATTTGCAGGTGACTTTTATTGAAAGGCACATTTTCAAGAATGGTTTTGATTAGTGGGAACAACAGGACAAAATATAATAAAACTGGATACTACATCGGAAGAAATGTCAGATGCCGTCTTGAACTGAATTCAACTACGACACTAGACACGTGTGGAAAGTTTAGCCAGTACAGCACTAAATGTGCACCAGATAAACAGAATTTACAGAAGACAACAGATTGTGGAGGTCGGAGAAGGTCATGGTTTCTGGTCAGTGGAGAAAACAGGAATTTCTACAAACAGCTGACCAGTGCTGTTGGACATATATCTGTGTCTGTCAATCCTAGTGGTTACCTCAGATATCAGGCGAGTAAACCACTGCGGCCAGTGACCGCCAAGTTTCCAGCCAGCTGTTGCACTATGCTGCGATGGACAGCTGATCAATATAGCTTTACCTAGAGACCCGTCCACCTGTCATTTGGATGGGCGAGGTTAACTATGGACGGGGGATAATTTGCGAGGACGGGGTATAACCCGTCTTAGTATGATAAGGCCACGTCATGTCAGTTTGTATGATGGACTGTAGGAAGGGGGGGTCAGCACTGGAATATATCGTGTTTTGTATCATACAGAAACAAACCCTTCCCGTACTTTAAATTCCTAGCATTATTTTAGCATTTTCCGCACACAGCACTCAATAATGCCTACCACCACATAATTCATCCCATACCGTCTGCAGGCATGGCACAAGCTGTCGGCTCACTGACATAGCATTTTGCAAGCAGAACCCTGCCAATCAAATCTAATCTGCGTTCTTTTTACGCATGCGCATAAGGCAGCGAATCACATTGAAGATCGTAGTTTGTGAATGAACCCTTTCAGCGGCTCTACATGTGGTTTCATTTGCTGCTAGAGGGGTCAATGCAATGCATGAATGCTCCAACAACCAGTCCGTAAACAACAGATGTGATTGGTTAATTCCTTTGGGGTGTCACACATCAATAATAATATGCCGGAATATAAATACTAATTATGCGTGCTTTTTATGTGTATTAAAGGGGCAAGAATTCACATAAATTAAACATATGTCAGGAGTTTATATCACATAATAAAATATCCGAAAAGGTTTTTATGTACCTGTATATTATTAACATTTTGACTCTATAATGGGAATGACTCGCGGGGATGATCAGATTTAAAACCATGGGTACATTCACAACGAGGCTGCCTTAACGACGCACGCAGTTACCGATAAACAATTCCTATTATCGTTCACTCTGACGCATCCGCAATGCCGCCACCAGAGGCGAAGGTTTGTAAAACAAACACGATAACTCATTTTTTTAGAACGGCAACACCGGCACCAATGACAGTGACTGTCACTAGTGCTACCACATTTACAGTAACAGCCGATGTATGTCGTGCCGATGTAGTCGTTACCGTTGTTAGCGAGCCATTTGTTTTTTTAAATGTGTTTATACCTTATTTGAGTTTTGTAATTGTAACTAATGTATAACTATGTGAAAATAAATAAGGTTGCTGATATAAATGTAACTATTATGTATGTCATGATGTTTTACCATGTATGTTATACCTAATATATATATATATAAACATATATAACCATTTGCTGATTAGCTTATGTTTTTTGGTGAGCCACATATATAATATATATATACAATTATGTATTATATATATACATGTATATATATATTATATATATGGTGTGCCTTGAGGGTTGGAGGTTTTCGTGAGCCTCAAGGGGGTGCAGTTGGAGGGTTTTTGGTGAGCAAATGTCCACTGGGAAATTTGTTGGACTAATACAAATTTTATCCTACATAAAGGCCTGCTGACCAATGCATTTGGAAAGAACCCAAAAGAGTAATAACATCCTTGAATAACTTACATGGTGTCAAACGAAAAGGTAACAAGACAATCTAGAGCAGTGAAAACAATTATCTTATTTGTTTGTACCAGAATAACTTATCATGTGTTCAACATACCCACAAAGACACTACTACGTTTAATAAGTACAATTACTAGTTACAGTAACAAGAAATGCATAGGCCAGTGACATTTTCAGAAAACAATGTATTTCAGATTATTATTCACATTACGTACACATACACACATATATATACTAATTATATGTTATAAATAAAATCAATTTACTTTACTTAATCTGTTAAAACAGCAATAATTAGAGCTTGTTAATTATTCGACATAATTTTGCATGGTCTCTGTTATGTTATTTGTTGATGGAATCACTAAATCACCAAAGGAAAATAGAAAATTACAAATTTATACTGTACTTACCACGGGTACATCAATTACACGTTACTGGCATAAAGTCATGGGAGTAGCAACATTTTCTGCCAATTTTGCAAGAACTAGCCACTTCTCAATCCAACAACTGTATATAATGTCAATGTATCAAAAACAATTTAAATAGTATTTATGATTATACCAATAGTGCAATAATTAATGACCATTTGTCATGGATAAAAAAAATTGTAATTGCCATCTATATGTTAAGATGTAAAATATTCCTGCTATTTGTGTTGCATGACAATAAAATAATTCTTTAGAATTTTGCTTTCAACATTTCAACAAGCTTGATATTTTGATACTTCCTTTAATTACCTTCAACAATGGATTTTTAATACTTAAAACGGTGGTGTGATATTTTCCACGCATTAGGCTAGGTATCGTCTTTTAAAACATATCATGCTACAGTTTTGATACAGTTACATTAAACATATATAGACATGCAGTGAGTTAAATATGAGACTGCTTGATCAGGTCCATTGTGCTAGAGACAATATATTACATTATATACTATAGTATTCAGTTAGTGTCAACATTACAACAAGGTCAAGGTTACATCATTCAGGCACCCAAAAGAAAACTCTACTAGATATTTTTATCTCTATAGAATCAATGACATTTGGCAAGAAGAGAAAGAATTAGAAGTAAGCAGTAACAAGTAATAGCTGTTGGCTTATTAAGAGTGCAACATATGTATGATAAACTGAAATACAAGTAGAAAAGTAGTTGTTAAAAAAATAAACAAACATATGGTTGTTGTTGGTTATATTGTCTGTCTTCCTCTTGTCTTGTCACTGGCTTGAACAATGCTTTTACACCTCATGTTCCTCTCTTCTGCTTAATCCAAACGGACTGGTGTTGAAAGACATGTTTAGCGTACTCGTAAGTAAATATTATGCAAGTATCAAATACATTGCTCACCTCGTATTTCTGGCCAGACGTAGTTAGACCACATATCCATCGAAATGAACAGTAATCCACAAATCCCGAACAGATAGTAAAACCTTACAGTGGTAGCCAACCTGGAAATAGAAACTACGAAGTGAACAAGCAGCTAGCTGTCAATCATTCGTCGTGTCAGAAATCGGTAGAAAAACACGACAACGCTTTTCAAAATAACTTGGTCAAGTTCACACCTGCTATCGTATTACAACTCAAGGCAGAACACTACGACGTCTACGTCGACTACGTACCAAAACAAACCGTTTACTGCGATCAGAAAAGCAGCGCTGTGGTACGGCTTTTCCCACACAAGGACGCTCTGAAATGACATGATTTGCCATTCAAACGGATTTAGCATATCCTTCAGTCTTCGTTCCACCTTTTCGACCTGCATCTGCATCGCTTCTTCGCGTTCGAACTCCATTTTCGCTCTACGTTTCTTTGACCAACCCGCTAACCCAAATCTGTCAGTGTCAAACGAGGCATCCACCTCCGTCTTGTTTTGGTCATGACGTCAGCGAACGGAATTCCTTCCCGCTTTCTCGAAATAAAAACATATTACGATATTGTATGCATCGTTTATCATATCTAATAACAAAAAATAACACATTGATGCATGAGGTACATTTTATGACAACACGTAAATATATAGATTCAAATCAGTGAAGTCTCAAGCAGTCTCGTTATTGCGAGACGGAATTTCGCGGTTCAAAACTAGCGCTAAGAGGAAATGTAGTCGATGTTCAGAATTGTTTCAACATTTATTTAGTGGTTCGTTTATTGTTATTTCCTAGGTATTGATACAGATCAGTACAGGACCAAGATGCCACGCGAAATAATTACACTGCAACTGGGACAATGCGGCAACCAAAGTAAGTTGCAAGCGTGTGCGAAGATCGAGAGATGGGGGGTATCCTCATATCTATTTTTAGATTCTGCTATTTGAGTACTTTCTGGATGATTAACTGATTCAGTCGCCCAGTCTCATCACTTCAAAGAAGACTGAAATGCTCAACAAACCAAACCTTGCGACAGAAATGCTGAATGTCATGCCAGATTCTCTAAACTGTAAACTACCTTGGCTTTGCCTTTGGCTTTGAGGCTTTGTACCCAACTGGCAACTTTTGCGCAAGTCCCGACTCGACACACTCGTCTCTTGCCTCTGACTGTCTGACTCTGTTCTGAGTCTGACTCTGTCTCTGACAGTGTCACGCAGTGTGAGTGTGACTGAGCTTGATACTGAGTGTGACTGACATTGACACACTGACAGTCACAGAAAACGTCCCAAACACTTGTCACACACTATCACACAGTAATAAACCACAAAAATAAAATTCAAGAGGGAATGAAAAATCACAGTTGAATTCAGCGTTATGTGTAGACGGAGCCGTGTGGCTATACTACAAAAATATATTAATATGGGTAATTGTCTAGAAAAGTGTTATTTTGGCTATTCAAATTTCTAAAATGTCAATGTGTTCCGGTATTTTTTGAAGTTGTCGCATATTAGGCTAATGTAGCATCGTAAATCCGTAATCGATTGCAATACGCAGCAGAGCTTAAATATGTTTTTCTGTTGGGTGGGAGGCAGTTAAAAATAGCAATGTAAACAGAGCCATCTGTCATCAGACAAAGTGGTGTGTGTATGTATTGAAAAGGCAAAATTATCCCGATGGTAACATGTAAACACGATCACTTTATAATACCCAAAGGGCATTGTAGATACAAATTGAGCAATTTGAACAATGCAAACAGTAACTAATTGCCATGGTTAGCAGGAATACATTAGTAAGTCATCTCATTTGTCATTAACTCTTGAGTCATTTCCAGAAATAAGACTCCCCATGAACTTTTTCTGGGAGAACTTGCAGATATCCTCGTTTTGAGTTTACAACCACTGGTGGGAGTATCTTTAGTACATTCTCTATGGGTTCTTCTGATTCATCTCACCCATCCACTAAATATGATCGGTATTCTTTCAAATAAGTAACTTCTACTTGTCCATCTTCCATGATGCCATCCACCTGAAACATATTATAGTAATTGATTAGATGTGAATTCAGGTGTTGGTAGTGGGCGAGGGTGTAAAGATAAATGTAAGTTCTTATATAGCGCAGTATCCAGTCCTTAGGACTTTGGTCATTGTGACGGACGGGTCGCACCCAGACAGGCTCTCGTTTTCTGCACGCAACACGTAATAAGTGCTGGGCGAATAACACTGGCAAAACCCATTGGAGCAGTAACAGTTAGAAATGACGCCTCTTTCACTGCAATGAACCTGGTGAACTTTCATTATACAGCGAGGCGATGGCATTGCATTCCATTATGAACAATTTGATGTTGTCTTGAAGGCCGTTGAACATAACAGAAGCATCTGGTATTCACAATGTTTAACGTTTGAAAAAACCAGGCGAGCGATTTATCTCTTGCCTAAATATGTCAAATCATTTAGCGTGAGCAATTTATTAGTTTTGTTTTTATCCGCAAGGTGGCGTTCCTGTTTGTCCGTCTGGTGATGCCACTGCCCAGTCGAAGCTAGCCATGCCATAGCGGTATCTATTGCACAAGATTAATTCCATCGGGTCAATTCGAGACATCAAGCGTTGGCACAGATTGAAAAGTTACATGCTGATAAAACATTTGAGACAGGAAGTACTAGCGATGGTGTTACAGAAAATGACAGCAGTGTAACAATGCTGATGATTAAGTTGTTTTGTTTATGGGACAGACGCTAGCACCCATGACCCTGATTAAGGATTTATGACTGTCAAACGACGGTGGCCGATAAGAATCCCGTTACAAAATAAGCAAACTCCAAGTCATGGCACTGGAAACACCGGCAACTGCGTGTCAACACTAATTTACCTGACAAGAACAGACTTTCTTTCAAACAAATGGGTGTACATGTTGCCGCTAGAGGGCACCACATGCAGCAGGTCTGATGACGCGAGCGATAATGGCAGTTAGGTGAGCGATTAGCGCGAGCAATAGGGAGCGAGAGCTATCGCTCGCCTAAAAAATAATGCACTGTATTCCCTTGCTAGAAAAACCATGTTGTCTGCTAGCCACTTTACAGCTGCCCCCACGCCATCTGTGGGTCCCTTGCCGTGTCCCGCCTCACTGAAATTCCAGTACACGTCCTGGAAGCCCATATGGAACGGCACATTTGCCAGAAGATGCATGTTGCCGTGGCCTCTGTATTGGGTGACTGGCCCATCACTCATGAAATGGACAATGGTCAGTTGAAGATATGCGAGTTTTAGCTCGACTATGAATGGTTTCAAGTGTCCCCATATGGATTTCTCACTGTGGACCATAGAGTCCGCAAATTGTTCCACAAAATGTATATACACGTTTAAGGTTATGTACTGTGGTTAGTAACTAAATACGTATGTGATGTATGTGTGTCTGTGTGTGGGCGTGCGTGCATGCGTGCATACATAGCCTATAATAGTAATATTCCGTGATCTTCAGGCAATCAGTCTTAAATCTAATTGATCATGCATAGTTTACTACACCGTTTAACTCACAACGACTCCGTTCACACAGTGCATAACTCTGCCAACGCTTGATGTCCCGAATTGACCCGATCGAATTAATCTTTTGTCTCTATATAATGGCATACCTCTGAGCTCAGCTTTCAGGGGATCTATAGGCACACGTTTTTTAATGTAATTTATGTTGTAGATAATTAAAATTAATACTGTAGTGTCTGGATGGAATATTTATTTGATTCGTTAACAACATCTCCGGTACTATACCACAAACATCATGATTACTGCCTTCAACAAAACATCTACAGACCTCAAAATAAGCATCAGCCAAATTGGCACTGTGCGCTAATTATCTGTCTCTGAGAAATTATAAACTAATCAGTGAATAGTTGCTGTGAAACCTGAGCACTCTTCCTAGGTCGCATTGCATTTGTAAAACATGCTAACCAATTTTACCCATGACATGACATGCTGGGAAACACCTCATCTGAAGCACTTTTTGGCCCTTTTTGTTCCCGATTTTGAGGCCTGTATTTCATATCGTTGACCTTAAATATGTGGCGCCATCTGTGTCGTCATTGTAACATGACTGTTTCAGTTGGGATGGAGTTCTGGAAACAGCTATGTGCCGAGCATGGCATCAATTCAGGTGAGATTTGTGGATAAAACAACGCACACATTTTGCTTCCTTGTGTGTCATCTGATAGTACCTATACAAAGACATTCATTATTTTTGGCAAAATTAGCTTGGGTGTTTTTATATTTTTATAAGTATTTGTACAAAAAGATTTGCTCATAAACAGCTTGAATGTGTTGTCTGATAGTTATGTGGTACCTTACATTTTTATCCATAATAGTGCACCAGTGCAGAGTTGCTGTTGTTTCCAGGATACAGTCAGTGGTGTACATTTATAGGTCAATCTATTGTCAGTTATTTGATCTACTACATCATTGATGTGTTCATATGCAACATTTGTGCTCATTTGAACATATGTGCTCATAGATGTGACAAGGAACCAACATTTATATTCAGTTATAAGACTTATTTGTAAACAAATGAACCCAAATTCATAAACGATTCAACTAGTGCCAATCTTGTCGGAATTACTTTTTATTATACAGTGTAAATTTAATTGACCAATATTGGTTTCTTAGAGGGAATCTTGGAAGAGTTTGCCACAGAAGGAACAGATCGAAAAGACGTCTTCTTCTATCAGGTTAGTATAAGTATATCTAGTTGTACGTAACAGACTAGTTTCTGCTAGCACAATTGTGTACAAGCTCAGGTTGAACTAGTCGAGGGCCAGGCCGCTGACCTTGACATGTTCTGGGTACTTTTCATGTCCTACAGTCTGCTGCCACCATATTGTAAATTTTAATTAGTAAGTGCAATTAACATTTGACTGTGTTTCCTGATACTAATCTTGTGTGCTAATGATAATATTTCAGATAACTTCACAATATAGATAAGTTTTATTTAAACGAATAGTTAATATCAAATTGGAAACGTATCAAAAGAAAATAAATTATTTTCTTTTGACAGTGAACCTTACCTTGAATATGGATAAAATAAATATTATTGGTCACTAGAAAACTATTTTGGCCAGGACCGTAATCACAGTTTCATTAGTTATAAAAAACAACCTGTTCTTTTCTAGGCTGATGATGAACACTATATTCCCCGGGCGGTTCTACTTGACCTTGAACCTCGGGTCATCAACACGATCATGAATTCACCCTACCGCAACCTGTACAACCCTGAGAATGTCTACCTGTCAAAGGACGGTGGGGGTGCGGGAAATAACTGGGCGAGTGGGTACCATCAGGTGAGTGGTCAGATTTAATTGGTTTAGTGGTATCCATTGAAAAAAGTGGTTTTTTAATAAAATCTTAAAGGGAAACATCGGGGAACTTTTCGGTATTAAGCACCTAAAGAGTTAATGCAATCTAACTATTTCCAACTGTAATCATATTTTTAATGTCAGTGGTTTACTGGTAATATTATCTCAAAGTGGAAAATTCTAATGAAATCTTTGATAACACGAAGGCAGCCATCTTACCAAAAGCAACCAATAAACGAGCAGCATTATTTTTATCACGGTGATCCCATGACGAAGGCAATGACAGCATTGCCAATGATTGGCAATGCTGTCATTGTTGACTTGACCTGGTGTAGTTGTCACACATGTTACGGCGTACGCTTCGTTGCACTTTGTTGTGGTTGGTTTGGATACGGGTATACGTATGTGAAAAACAAAGAGCTGTCTTGGTTCCATTTCCCGTTGGATATACCAGAACTAAAGAAGTGGATTCATAACTGCAGACGGGCTGGCTGGAAGCCCTCGAAGTACAGTTCTCTGTGTTCGGCACATTTTGAAGAAACGTGTTTCGAAGTGGATACGTTTCATCAATTGATGGGACAAGACCCGTCGAAACGTCAGCGACGTCGGGTTTTGAAGATCGGAGCAGTACCGACAATATTTAGTTTCAGACAACAGGCACAGCCGTCGAAACGCCGCACATTCTCGGTCGAACGCGCTGCCAAGTCAGATCGCATGAAGGTTAGTATTGAGTATTCAGTACCTAAATGATAATCTTGTACCATATGACACTACAGGGTCTGACGTTATATACGTAATTATATTGTTTATAAACGTCCTGCATAGCTAACTTTCTAGAATGTAAATGATGCATAATCCTGACAGACTTAGCCTCTGAGGAATGCATGTCTTCCCCCGGGAATTTGACAGTTGTTATTATTATTTTTACTTGGTCTTACTTTGACTGGTATCACGGCCGCGTGAACAAAGGCATAGATATGCTGGAAGTAATCTAGAACTACATGACACACTGAAGTAGTAGAAGAAAGCCGACGACTAGCAAAAAGTTTATGGCAATCAATTCGCGTGAGCGATAATATAGCACTTTGATTAACGTCACCGGGCAGAAAATACTGGATTTTGTCGCTGTGACCTCTTCAGAAGTTCAGAAAGTTTTGTAATAACATTTCAAGGCAGAATGTGTTGTGTGTTAAATACATTCTGTTGTAAATACATTCTGTTGAACATTTAGTATTATAAAAAATCACTGACTGATGACCATTCCCATTTGACAATGTGAATGCCATTGGGCATTGGCATTGGGCATTGGCATTGCCATGGCATTGGTATTGATAAGGGTTCCAACACCAAGATTGCTAAATGATGCATGTATGAGTATAAATCAAATAATCATCAAATGACTGAATGACTACGAAGGGTATAGTCTTCTTTGTTCAAATAACTAACTACCCATCAATCAGCAGCAGGGCAATGCTTGATAATCAGATCCCATTACATAACAGTGACAATGTTTTTATTTCATTAAAAGTGAATGACAATTCTACCGGTGTATTTGGAGTGAGAGGTAACAATTTAATAACTTTAATTTGTTTTACAAACTTCCGTAGGCTCCAGATGCACATCTGTCTTGTTATAGTTAGAGGAGAGAAAGTAACAGACACAGTGTAACAGTATAAAAAGTAACACTATTTTATATATTATAAAAGTATATTTGTGTTGAAATAAAGTTGCATGGAGTCTGTGAATAAAGCAATTATTATTATTATTATATTATATTATATTAAAGTGTGTGAGGTAAATCTTTGAATTTTTTTATTTGGTGTTTGAGTTGTCTCGTAATTTATTTAAATGCCAGTGAATAAGTGTCATTTTTATCATGTTGAAATTCAATCAATATATATACATTAAAATGTGTTAAGTTTTGTATTCGCAAATTCACTGCCTGTTTCTAATTTTAACAAATCATTAAAACTAATTACTTTGAAAGCCTAATCTGCAATATAGGTAATTAGCTCATCCATCACTTGAGATGCAACTAAGATCAAACCCTTCAAACCCACTTCTCCATAAACCATTTGGTAGGCAGGTACCAATTGCAGTTACCAGTCACGTTTTAGGCTGGTAATAAAACTGGTGTAAATAGAGAATTTAGGGACTGAAAGAGCAGATAAGAGAAATGATGAACAAAGGAAACCAACCTGGGTTATGTAAAGGGGCAGTACAGAAGGGTTTGTGTGTATACTGGGACTGTTACCATTTATAAATGTAAATTTCTATAAGAAATCATTGTAAATGCAGTAAACCTCGACTAAGTCGGATTCACCTAAGTCGGATCTTCGCTCAACTCGGACAGAATTCCGAGGAACGGTTGATTTGTAATGAATTTCCCATTAAAAAATCTTGTGTGTTTTTCCTCGCCCAAGTCGAATCACAGTATTCAACAAAATCACTTGGTAAGCTATAACCTTAGAGATCCGTGCCAAAATGAAGCATAAAACTGTTTTAATACTGTATGATGTTGTATGTTGCTTGTGGACATCAACATTTATAGTTACCGCGTTATTTACAGTTACCTAAGGGCTTTTAGGGGGTTGCCTTTGGCGCTGGGATATGTCATCTTCGGCTAAGTCAGATTTTTGCGCAACTCGGATTAAATCACTCGGTTCGATTGAATCCAACTTAGGCGAGGTTTACTGTAATTTGTTTTGATCAGTTCATTCACTTCCAATTCAATCTGTTTTGATTTTTTATTCAAATGTATGTGTATGTTTTATCAGTTAAATTCCAAATCAAATAAGAATTGATAGTATGACTGCGACAAACTATCCTTTTTACATAAGACGGGTTTAGTGGCTGCTTGCAGACTATTGAACCTAAACTCCCATTTGTGTGAAAAATATCACAATATTATTTTTGTACTGGTTTTACAATTTGTACTTGAACTGATACTTATCTGTCAACCAAGCAACAGTGTAGCAGTGTAGCAGTATGGTTTAAAGTAACACAAAAGTAACATTATTGATATTATGATTTTATTTATTCATTATAAAAAACTACAAATTGAATAAGGCAATATATATTAACATTTGAAATATTGATTGTTTTATTTAATTTTTTAACTCAACGTAATTATAAATTGAAGTTCTAAAAGTCAAATTGCTGTAGCCCAAAAAATATTGGAGTTGAGAGACTCCTATTTTGGTTTCATGTTCATCTTCTCAAGGGATATCACCAAATTGATTATTCAAAAACTGAAGAGTTGAGTGCAACCAATTTCAGAATTATTGGTTACCTTCACATAGGATGACCCACTATATGACCATATTATTAATGATAAAAAACACTCCATAATTAATCCAGACATGATCTTTATTCAGTATCTGTCTCTATTGCAGACCATTACACAACCATTGCCCACTCGCATTCCGCTGTCCCCAGGGCTACTACATCAAGCAAGTCTACTGCACATCACATCAAGTCGGTATGTACTGCATTATTCACATGGAAACTCATTGATTTCTCACTTGAAAAAAAAAGAATTCTACATTATCTTTTTTTGTAATGTGATAATTTAGGAAATGCTTTACCGTAATAGTACACAAACACAATGTCATGTTTTACAGATTCCATGAAAGAGGGTTGCTCCTACTTCCACCATTACACCACCACATGTTCTGCCAGCTCTTCCCCACCTGACAAATTACTGCCAC
Organism: Escarpia spicata; assembly: GCA_963995525.1. Classification (NCBI taxonomy): domain Eukaryota; kingdom Metazoa; phylum Annelida; class Polychaeta; order Sabellida; family Siboglinidae; genus Escarpia; species Escarpia spicata. Next base: position 66,455,271 of record OZ023205.1, on the reverse strand, counting down.
ACTGGACATTTCACAGTTACCTGCTCAAGTACTGCTCCAAAAGACAGCACTTCTTCTATAAAGGTAGGAAAAAAGTAATACATTGCAATAGGTATTTAGTTGTAAAAAATCCACCTCAGTCATTCTAATAATAGCACCACTAACGTATCGTGGCATGGTAACATAGTGGTTAGATCATCAGAATCTTTTAAGTCTGCCATTTCAAAGCTTGTGGAGTTTTGCTCACTCCACATTGCTCCAGGTCACTCGAATAAATAAATGAGTACCTGACAGTGATACTATTTTCGTAGTATATGCTTTGTGGAGCTGAATACTTCCCAGAGGAGGATGGTGGTTGAATGGACAGGACTGTCAGGTGTTAACTGTGTCACAGAGATGGCGTGAATACTTCACAACTGTATTCACTGATTTTAGTGTAATAAATTCTCCATGTAATAGTAACGATAACAAAATACAGTCACTGTATATACCATATATAAGATACATGACAAAAACGAGTGATGATAAATGCAACTGTGGAGGACTGTCATAATGGGATGCCTTGTTTGTAAGGATCAATATTACTTTTTCAATGTCTGATTATGAATACTTGGCCATTTGAGTATGATTCAAACAGTCAACATTTTTAAACACGATTACTGAGTGCAATTATAGAAGACATATTTATACATTGTTGTCATTTGGAAAATGGCGTTTCAAAGTTCACTGAAAGCCGACCAGTCGTAAGGAAAGTAATTCACAGCAGCTTACTAACAAGATATAGATGCTGATGGGTCTGTTGCTTTTTGTTGGTAAGAATTTTATTACAATACTGTATGTCCTGTTTATTATAGGGACGAAAGCACGGCTCATACTGTCTGTTCTGGTATGGATGTTCTGGCCAAGCCCTAGCGCAGACAACCCTGTTAACATTGCGGATGTCTGGTCAAGAAGGCGCAAGCAGTGGGTGCTGCGAACGACAAAACACAGCAGCAGATTTACCTGCAAACCCAAATGTCCATGGAAAGAGTGAATGATGTTTTTGTGAGAAATCTGAAACAGCCAGGAATCACTGTCCCAACTGAAATTGTAGTCCTTGGGGCAAATGTGCCCAAGCCAATGAAACATGATCTGCTGGCATCAAGAGGCAGTCGATTTGTAAATAAATAGTCAATCCAACTGACAATTGACAGGACGTTTCAAGGGACTGGCTGTTTTGTTTGCATTTCCACCTACGGCCATAGTTTTGTATAAGGTGACAAATGCATCCTCTAGTTTAGTCTAGTTCAGTCCGCCAGTGCCAAGTGGAATCCCTCATGTTGTGTCCCATCGAGTGCAGGGAAGTGTGATCGTATTTGATGGCTGTCACACGCTGGTATAACTCTCCGTACCTTTCAGTCCAGCCTGCCATGGATCCACCAGATGAACTGTCTATATGCAGCCCACCTCAGACCTGAAATAAAATAAGGCGCAAATAAATTTACTAACATTGTCAGCAGGTGATGTATGAAAATAGGTTTGAGGTAGTTCATTTCCTTTTCAAATTGGTATATATCAACAAGCAGTGTTTTTATGAAATCATTTGAACCTTTCTTCTATTCTCGCATAGGCATGATACTAAAAATGTTCTAGACTATGTTGTTTACTATTAAACATTAACATATTATATGTTTATACATTTTAAAATTGCTGTTGCTTTGCTTGATGTTCTGGTTACTGTAGTATTATCGTCATTGTTGATATATGTCAATAAATATTTAACAACACATTTCACTGCTGTTATAACACATGAATATATACTTACTTGTTCGTTGGCGGGTCTAGTTGTCAGTTATCTAACCGAATGTGATTCATAGCAACTACTATATTTCCTTGGTCATTCGTAACGCATCGTAGTCCACCTGCAACAAAGAACGAAGCGTTTAAATGAAAGTGTTACATGAATGATAAACAAACAGGGATTGTTATTACTACAGTGGAACCTCGCTATATGGTGACCTTAGTAATACAGCCTTGGTATAGTATAGGATATAAGTACTACCGCTGGTAAGATAACTTTTATTCAGTGCCAAGGGTGACCTTAAAAGTGAGGTTCCACTGTTCCATTCTGAATGATGCTAATGTCACAAGCAGCATGGATTTGGATTGTCTTTCTGTATTTAGGACCCCTGTATTTATCGCACTAGAATTATGCCCCTTCTGTATAAACATCAAGCCTAGTAACAAAACAATTAATACTGCCACACAGTTGTCTCGTACGGTGATACACAGTTGTCTCGTACGGTGATACACAGTTGTCTCGTACGGTGATACACATGCATAGTCATTACTGTAATGTAAATATAATAATGGGCCGGGGGCACAACAGTTAACCTGTTTGTTTTCTATCATAGCCGTGGAACTCGGTTCCTGGAACCGTTTTTAAAAGGGCGAAGGTATAACCTTGGGTAATATTTACATAAAATATAAAACTGGACACTCGGACACCGAGCCCACGGTACTGGCACGGACAATGTCAATGAATGAGACCTGAGCCCGAGTCGGGACTGTCGCCAAACTAAGATGGACGATCGACTCACTCAGTTCACACATTTATTTATTTATTTAAATTATTACCCAGCCCAGACCTCATAATTATACTAGACACATAAATATTACCTTCACCGACAGGCTCTGCGTGCCGTCGAGTTGCAGCCGTTTCCTGACAGCAAACATATTCCTTTCGCTGAACCAACAAATCAACCTGGCACTTCCCACAGCGACACCAGTCAGTTGAGTCTCGGCTTGTTAGTCGTCTCTGCATTTCCACTTCCCGCGGGTCTTCTTGACCATCCTTACGGTCACTGGTACTCTCTTGTCTGTCTTGTAATACTGGCCCTTGTTTTAGCGGTTGAAACCGATATCCATCTACTTCTGAACCCATTTCATTTTCATCAGACGAAGAATCTGAACCGTATTGACAAGCCATCTTTTCTAAACTCAGTGGGTAACGTAGCACAGCGCCACCTGACGATTTTTTGAAACACTAGTACACACAAAATCCAGAAAAGTACGCAACATTGCTGACGTCATTTTCTGTTCAACATGGCGCAATTCATGAAATTCAATAGAGGGTGTGTTCAAAATTTTTTTAAATAGTAAACCACTGACGTTAAAAATATGATTACAGTTGGAAATAGTTAGTTTGCATTAACTCTTTAGGTGCTTAACACCAAAAAGTTCCCTTATGTTTCCCTTTAACATTCCCAGTGGTTTGAATGATGCTAAACATATATGATATATATGAATAATAAAATTATTAAGACATTTTTTTCTCCAAATGTATCTTTTTACACTTGCTTTTATGATTAGAAAATAAGGTAATGACAAAAGTTTGAAGGGATAGTTTTATGATTATATTTAGTGCCCATATACCTGTATGGGTTGGAGACAGTGGAAAGACATCTGACAGAACAGCAACTGTGGTCAGATAATTACTGGAGCAAAGAAGATAGATAGACAGGGAACCTGGGGAGATGGGTAAACTCAGGGAAGATATTGGAACTTGGTGTAGCTTAAATGAGGTTGTCTGTTCAGTTACCCATAAGAGTCGGGATAACTGGCAGAAAGTTTGGTAAATTTTGTGTGTGTTTTTAAATACAATATGGTTGGTAGTATACTTTAAACGTATTTCAGTTATTATGAACTTGATGTTAAAAATTAAGAACAGCCTAGCTTTAAATGGAAGAATAGTAAAAAGCCAGATGATGTGAGCAGGGTAGTTAGTGTAGATGGACACAGGTCGACTGGGAAAGATAGGTGATCTGGTGGGGGAATGAGTGGTCAACTTGTGGTCACTGTTGTAGGGAGAACGGCTATATGAGGAGGTGTTTGACATAATTGACAGAGAGGCTGACGGCAGCGACAGTCTTGAGGTACGTCACCATATGTAGCAGCATTGGAAGAGATATGAGAGCTATGTTTGTATGACAGCTTCACTTGTACACAGACATGTCTACTTATGAACTAAATGAAACAAGCAATGTTTTCAGTTTATACTGTACCTCCCCACCATTCAAAATACCTGTCTTGATTTGACATACACACAGACTAGAATGTTTTTACCTTACTCCATAATTAATTACTTTATTTGTCAGGAAATACAAGATATGTGGACAATGACATTTGGCCAACTTTCTTTGCAAAAAATTTTCTTACAAACTTCAGACCAGTTTCTCTGCATTTAAAAAATATTTAATATTTTAAATACATGTGTATATACAGGTGAATTTGTATGTAGACAAGTTTCAGAGAGTGTCTATTGTGTATTTGTTTCAGGGTTTTGTTCTGTGCCACTCTATTGCTGGGGGCACTGGGTCCGGCATGGGGTCATACATTCTGGAGAAACTCAACGACAGGTACTACATGAGAACACATCATTTAAAATAGAAAACCTTTAAAATGTCTTGGAAATAACCACAAAATGGGTTGATGTGGGCATTCTGACCATGACCAAGTAATTCACAGTATTTCTGTCAGATTTATTTCCTGTTCATGAAGATAAACACTGTATTAATGGAAGTGCCATAACAGTAGTGCCATGACAGTAGTGCCATGACAGTAGTGCCATGACAGTAGTGCCATGACAGTAGTGCCATAACGGCTACCCAAAACAACATGTGGCTCAATCATTTGTTGAGAAACTGTTTGTAAACGCAACAACATGTGCCCGATTCTAGTCCAACATTTTTACGAATAATCATCTGAACGGCAGCGTCAGAGCATTGAATCCTCAATTGAGAGATTACAGGTTTGAATCCTTTTGTTGCTCTTTCGAACTAAGAACATAAGAACATACCTTTATTTTTTAATTTAGTGTAACATCAAATTGCATGTTTACCGTGGTATCTGCAATATGAAGGTGTAGGTAGAAAAATAAATCACACAGTTTTCTACCACGTGTAATACAAAATAGTGTGCACAATAGAGCTTGACGTCACAGTTTTCCATTACTGCCGACCGCCTAGGTCATTAAATCAAAATATTATAGATTTCATAGATGAATTTTCAACAACAATGGCTACTCTAGAAAGTTGTAATAATCTAATAATTTCAGGCGATTTCAATATCAATCTACTGAAAATAAACGAGAACAAAATATATAGTGAATTTTTTGATACTATAATTTCATACAGTCTCTATCCACAAATTACCTTTCCAACTCGCTTTACCAGAACTAACGGAACACTGATAGACAACTTTTTCAGTAAATTAAATAAATCAATATTAGATAGCACTGCAGGAATCTTCACTAATACCCTTTCTGATCATCAACCTTACTTCCTAATCATGAATATCAACGTAAAATCCAAACCTCCTCCAAAATTTGTTCGAGTAAATCTACAAAATAAGGTAGCTATGCATAATGTTAAACTAGAGATAAATTCGGATGCAATGTATAACAAACTAAACAAATCTCCTACGGCCGACCCCAATTTAAATTATAACATAATACACGAAGAAATTATGCATGCTAAGAATAAGCATATGCCTGTTAAAATCATGAAATATAATAAATACAAACATAAGCATTCAACCTGGATCACACACGGTCTTCTAAAATCAATCAAATATCGAGACTCGCTTTATAAGAAATTAAAAATGTCTAATCCAAATTTACCTATGTACGAAGTCCTTCTAACTAACCTAAAAACATATAACTTAATATTAAAGAAAAATATTCGTACTGCCAAACAAATGTACTTTGAGTCACGCTTTAACCGATATAAAGATGACATCAGAAATACATGGAAAACCATAAATGAATTTATCTCCAAAAACAATTCAAACAACACTGTTTTGTTTAAAAGTAACGGTATAACTATAACAGATAAAACGGTTATTGCAAACCAATTTAACAACTTTTTTACAAGTATAGGTCAGTCGACAGCACAATACATTCATTACAATGGAAATAAGGATTACAATTACTACTTAAATGATAATGTCCATTCCGTTTTCAGTCTATTAAATGTTGATGAAGAAATAGTCAAGAAAACCATTGAAAGCCTTCCCAATAAAAACAGTAGTGGCTATGACGGTATTTCCTGTAAACTTTTGAAAATAATTGAACCCTCCATCATCAAACCATTAACCCTGGTAATAAATCAAGTAATAAATACTGGTATATTTCCCGATACACTTAAACTCGCTAAAGTAATTCCTATTTTTAAGAAAGATGACCCATCTGATTTTAAAAATTATAGACCCATATCTCTTCTCCCAACAATTTCAAAAGTGATAGAGAAAATAATATCTAGTCAACTAACAGCATACTTTAATGATTCTGATCTATTTGTTAAAAATCAATATGGTTTTAGAAAAAAACACTCTACCGAGTTAGCATCACTTGAACTAATAGATAGAATAATTACACAAATTGATAAAAATTATGTTCCTTTCAGTATTTTTCTTGACCTCTCTAAGGCCTTCGATACAATTGATCACTCGATACTATTAACTAAACTAAGATATTATGGATTACAGGGTCCTACCCTGAATCTATTTAAAAGCTACTTAGGCAATAGAAGACAATACACCGAATTTCAAAATGAAAGTTCTAATATTCTACCTATCACAATTGGTGTACCACAAGGATCTATTCTTGGTCCCCTATTATTCATAATATACATTAATGATTTCCCTAAAGCTAGCGAAATGTTTAACTTTATTATGTATGCCGACGATACCACCTTATTTAGCACCATCAATCATTTTCAGGGTAACTCCCCAAATAGAAATATAAAATCGGCAGTAAACGATGAACTCCTTAAAATAATTGAATGGTTAAACATTAATAAATTATCATTAAACAGAAACAAATCCAAATATATGATTTTTCACATGAAAAATAAAGCTGTCGATAACTTTATGCTCAATATAAATGGTACAAACATTGAAAGAGTAGATGAATTTAATTTTTTAGGACTTACTTTAGATACAAATTTAAATTGGAATAAACACATTGAAAAAGTATCAAACAAGTGTTCCAAAACAGTCGGCATATTAAACAGACTAAAATATGTCTTTCCCCTAGAAATTAAAATTATTTTATATAATACGTTATTTTTATCACATATCAACTATTGTATTATGGTGTGGGGATACCAAGGTAGTCGAATGTTGAAAATACAAAAGAAAGCTATGAGAATGTTATCTATAAGTAAATATAATTCACACACTGAGCCACTTTTCAAAAAATTGAATATCTTAAAAATTGATGACATGTTAAAATTACACGAACTTAAGTTTTATTATAAATATGTACATCATGACCTACCTGCTTATCTATTAAATTGGAAAATAATTACAAATGCTTACGTACACAAATACAACACAAGGAAAAAAACAGAGTTACACCCATTCAGAACAAAACATGAATTTGCCAAAAGATGTCTTAGATACAGTTTGCCATATGTCATAAACAATACCTCAAAGTTAGTCACAGAGAAGATTGGAACACATACCTTTAGAAGTTTTGGTAATTATGCAAAAAACAATTTATTAGAAAAATACGTAGATACGTGTACAATATTAAACTGCTATACATGTTATCAAAGTCATTAAAACTGTATTATTGCATGTGATATGTATGGATATGTATTGTATATATATAAATCAGCATATGGATATTGTATTTGTGCATATACACATACATATCAAGTAAATTGAAGTGTACTATTGACAACTAGTATTTGTTTATTTTAACATACCTTTAATACTCCAATATATGCATATATGTAATCAAGTAATCTCGGTTTCCTTTCTTTTCCTGCACTTTTACTTTTGCATTTGCACTTCCTTCGGTAAAATTGAATTGAAACAAATTATTACTGTGGCTCCTATGAGAGCGACTGTTATTGTCTTAATAGGAGTCACAGACCCCATCTAATTTAAAATTACACTGCATTTGTATATATATGCCTGTTCATGTTACGTTAATTTCATATTATACACATATTGTAATTGGGGTCTAAATAAAACTTTCTTGTTCTTGTTCTTGTAATCAGGCCTATTTTAATCAGGCCTATTGTAATGAACACGTTGCTATTTCAGATGTCCTCTATGTCCAGTCAGTGCTGAATAAATGTGTTTTTTCCAGGTTTCCGAAGAAGCTGATTCAGACATATTCGGTGTTTCCGAATCAGGAGGAAATATCTGATGTTGTCGTACAGCCTTATAATTCCATCCTGACCCTCAAACGGCTGACCCAGAACGCTGATTGTGTGGTATGTAACATTTTCGTATCAACTTACCATATTTCTACAGACTTTCCTGTTTTGTTTTAACAAGGTTTGATAAGTTGTCATTTCCTTTAGTGTCCCTATTGCTATTATTATATTATATAATAAAATATTATTCAGCTGTCTTAAATCAGTCATTCTCATTTAAATGCTTGTACAGATATCGTAATTGATATGATATTCACAAGTTGTCCACAATGTTGAACTTTATCAAAAATATAAAATAAAAATCTTTCTTAAATTTCTTTTGACTAACTTTTTATGACATTTTATTGCTTATTAGTAGTCATAGGCGAGTTTTATCTATAGTACATACAATCCATACACTGTAAAAATGTCAGATACACGTCTGCCATGGTTACAGGTGGTTCCTGCTATAAGCCCTTGTGGTTTTCCTAGGATTCACCTAAGTTGCACTACAATATAATTCACTGTAACACATTTCCTTTGTATGTAAACACTCCTCTATCATTATGTCCCGCAGGTGGTTCTTGACAACACAGCCTTGCACCGGATCGCAGCCGAGAGACTGCACATAGAGACCCCCACATTCACCCAGATCAATCAGCTTGTACGTCTCCTTCCCTCCTATCCCCTCTTACCCTTGTTTCCCTCCCTGGGTTCAGACAATGACCCAGGGAGGGTACTCAGTACATTAACTGTATACCATCCTCGAGAATTTGTACACCTGGTCCCATTAAACAAATTTTAGACTAGTCAAATATGCCTTGCGATGTGGCGTGTATTGAACTATACACAGACAGAAGTCACATTCTATAAGTTAGGCAGAATTATACTCTTAAAGAGGATGAATTATATTCATGCTACAGTAACTAGTACATAATAATTTTTGCTGACCCAGTTATAAATCTGTTTTCATGTCGGACTAGTACAGAAGTGTTCATTTATATAACTTTGTTACAAAGTTGGCTGTCCAGTTCTGTCTGCTGACAAATTATGACATTGTTATAATGTTCGTCATCAACCTTTCATCTAGATCATCCTTTATATAGACTAAATTTTATAGATATTAAACTGCAATTCTTCAGTGGTTATTCCCAGCGATCACAGGACCATATACAGTGATAACTCACCCCTCAATTACCTATATAATTTTTCTGTACTTTTTACTTGAAATGTCTATAAAATCATATAAATGCCTTGTGGTGTTTATGGGGAATCTTCTGAGTTACTCTGCAATTCACGTATGTTCTTCCCAGTTATCTGTAATAACTTTGTAACTTGGGTGTAAACAAATAAAGTCAAATGCCAGGTTCACGATCAAATTTGAATATTGGTGTTGCAGGTATCCACGGTGATGTCGGTTGGCACGACAACACTGCGTTACCCTGGTTACATGAACAACGATCTGATTGGTTTGATAGCCTCGCTGATCCCAACACCGCGATTACATTTTCTGATGACAGGATACACACCCTTGACAACAGACGCGCAGGTGGGGTAATGATCTCAAATAGGGGTACACTAACAGTTCTTGAAAGATTAAAGTGATATCATTTAACATATCATGAATCAATTTGTAAATTGATAAAGAAATTTAGTTGTAAACCAGGATGTAGTCAATTGTCTCAAAAGCATGATACTTTGTGGTTAATAAATAGCAGGGATGAGAAATTTCCGGTTTTTGCCTGAATTCTGGTTTTTATACTGCTCCAAAGATCATTTTTGTGAATCGTGTAAATCCGGGGAGAAAAAAATGAATGTTGGGGGAGTAGGGCATATACAATCCTGGACTATTCACTGACGATCTGTCTGCGGGTTGAGTTAACCATCTATCCACCGGGTGTCGCCACGTGTTAATGATGCTGCCTGGCGATTAGAGACAGAACCGACCCAACCGAACCCGTGAATCTGCGAAGTAAAACCCTTAGTTCTGTCGGCTGTTCGCTTCAGCGCTTTCGAAGTGCGTGCACAAAAGCAGTGGACCAATAGGAAACGACGATGCATTTTGTGGAGATGTCGATCATTTTCGAACACAATGGCTAATCAACGATTTGTTGTACGGCAAGACAAATGTTGCGTGAAGGACATTGACAAAAGTGTCAAGAATAAGTGGAATTGGGCGTGGCTGGAGACACTATGTTAGATATATTCATCAGTAAATTATCAGTACCAGGGAAAGCCTACTGTTTGTGGTGCGAGGCCGATGCCAACTATGCGGATTGGGTCCGACAGGCCACAATCAGAGGGGAACCGAAGGCATTGAAGTACACGCTGGCACTGCCCACACTGGTCACCAATGTTCTGTTAGAACCTGAACAGAGGGCGTATCACATAGAAGTTCGCCGGTTCCATGTAGACAACACACTTCCACAAGCACCCACAAGTTCCAGACTCGTGGTGGGCTACCATATTCTCTACTGGCAAATTCCCAGCCTTGTCAAAGCTGGTGGCTGCAATGATGAGCTGCTTTCATGGTCCTCAAGTGGAAGGGTGTTTTTTAGTCACATGTCTAGCATCATGAATACTGCCACTGCCAGAAAGAATGCTAGTACATTCAACACTATCCAAACAGTGAAGTACTCACTCATGGCAAGCGATAAGACTGCTACACAGGACTTCCACAAACAGGACTGGTCGCCTCGTTCACAACACGAGGGGTGCACACAAAATGTACTCCATCCTTCTTGCCGAGGAAGGAAAGATGAAGGAGGAGAAGAAAACTGAGCTGAACATGTCAAAGACGAAGGCAGCCACCAAGTACAAAGCTAAGGAAGCAGTTGGGCTGGCAACGAAGAAAGCTAGAATGGCCCATCAACGGGCTGTTTTGACAAAGCTGGCCAAGGAGAAAGCTGCCCATCAGCCAACTCGGGTTCAGCCCAGAAAATATTATTAGTGAGTCCGTGTGCTTTTTTGCTATTGGAAATGTTAAGATTTTCTATTTAATATTGCTAAAAATACACGATGTGTCGTCTACAATTAAAAAACTATCTCTGAGGAGTCCCCCCCAATTAGATGAGACTCGGGCTGAAATGTGGGCCACAACAAAATGTTCTCTGAATGTCACTCTCATCCCTGAAATAGGTCAGTTCAATGATCACACTACCTGTAAATAAGGCAGTCAAATTATGCTATCAATAATAACTATATCGCATGTGCTCAATTAATTAATTAATTTAATTAGTTAAAATATGGCATATATTTGCTGAGTAATATATATGAATATAAAATGAACTAATAAATAGTGAGAATCTGATAAACAGGTGGCGAATGTGAGGAAGACAACGGTACTGGATGTGATGAGACGATTACTCCAACCGAAGAACATGATGGTGTCTACACCTGTCCACAGACAGGCGAACCACTGCTATATCTCGATCCTGAACATTATACAGGGGGAAGTCGACCCTACGCAGGTTGGTGATGTCACCATTGTCATGACAACAGAATATTCTTGACTGTTGAAAATTACATATCAGTCAGTAGTTTATTTCCAACAGCTCAAATTCCATAATAATAGGTAAAAGCACAATTGTGTTAGAAGGGGGTGAATATAAATGTGAATATAAATGTAATACTTGCAAATAAGAACAATGTTCTAACAGTAATTTATGAAGACATGTGATCACTAAAAGCACTGTTCTAGCAATAATCTTGTATAAAGATATACGATTACTAACATATGATATAACATATTTCAATGTGTATGTCCCTTAACTGTTTCATGTTATGATTCAATAGATTGTTTCAAGTTGGATTACCTATGTATTATTTCATTATGGAACTCGTCAGTTCCCTTATGTCATTGTGGTAAAAACATTATCTGACTCGGGCCATTCACCCCAAGAGACATGTGGTTGTAGCTAGAGACAGAATACTGAGCCACAAAGTCCACAAGGTCAAATTGTTCATGCTGCTGTGAGTGCCTACTTGCTAGCTCTTAACTGTTTCCCTGTAGTGTTTTGTATTGTTTAAACCCCCACCACCCCACCCCCACATTCCCACCAATACATGTTATGGGACTTGTGATTTTAAGTGATACAAAATGGCTCCCAAAACGACAGCCAATAACCACTGGATTCAACTGATGTGACGTGTTTGCCAAACTATTACCCACCATGCTGCCATCTTCTCATATCCACAATAGTGTCAATGTACATTCAACTGATGTGACGTGGTTGCCAAACTATCACCCACCATGCTGTCATCTTCTCATATCCACAATAGTGTCGATGTACATTCAACTGATGTGACGTGTTTGCCAAACTATTACCCACCATGCTGCCATCTTCTCATATCCACAATAGTGTCAATGTACATTCAACTGATGTGACGTGGTTGCCAAACTATTACCCACCATGCTGCCATCTTCTCATATCCACAATAGTGTCAATGTACATTCAACTGATGTGACGTGGTTGCCAAACTATCACCCACCATGCTGCCATCTTCTCATATCCACAATAGTGTCAATGTACATTCAACTGATGTGACGTGGTTGCCAAACTATCACCCACCATGCTGCCATCTTCATATATCCACAATAGTGTCAATGTACATTCAACTGATGTGACGTGGTTGCCAAACTATCACCCACCATGCTGCCATCTTCTCATATCCACAATAGTGTCAATGTACATTCAACTGATGTGACGTGGTTGCCAAACTATCACCCACCATGCTGCCATCTTCACATATCCACAATAGTGTCAATGTACATTCAACTGATGTGACGTGGTTGCCAAACTATCACCCACCATGCTGCCATCTTCTCATATCCACAATAGTGTCAATGTACATTCAACTGATGTGACGTGGTTGCCAAACTATCACCCACCATGCTGCCATCTTCTCATATCCACAATAGTGTCAATGTACATTCAACTGATGTGACGTGGTTGCCAAACTATCACCCACCATGCTGCCATCTTCTCATATCCACAATAGTGTCAATGTACATTCAACTGATGTGACGTGGTTGCCAAACTATCACCCACCATGCTGCCATCTTCACATATCCACAATAGTGTCAATGTACATTCAACTGATGTGACGTGGTTGCCAAACTATCACCCACCATGCTGCCATCTTCTCATATCCACAATAGTGTCAATGTACATTCAACTGATGTGACGTGGTTGCCAAACTATCACCCACCATGCTGCCATCTTCTCATATCCACAATAGTGTCAATGTACATTCAACTGATGTGACGTGGTTGCCAAACTATCACCCACCATGCTGCCATCTTCTCATATCCACAATAGTGTCAATGTACATTAATGTATGTTCCACTTGATAGTTGGCACCATAGTTTATTTTCCCTGAGCCCAAGGTGGCAAACAAAACAAACAAGCCCCCCTTACGTAATGCTACACAGTTTTGGACTGAACATATCTGACCATCCCAGAATATCGGGGATTTTCTCAAATTTCTCTGTCATAGAAGATATTCCCTAGTGATTTTTGAGTATTTTTAACAGAAAGGTTGGTTTTGATGGTACATGACCCACATTTGACAACTTTCACTGAGTTAGGAAAATAAACACTGTTAATGAGAAACACATCAGTGCACGTGTTATATTATAATTTTGTGTAGTGTCAAATTAATGCCATCATGTCATACATTTCCCAAGCGGAATTTTAATTTGTTGTTTAACAACAGTTTCATCTGCTCTCAGGTCCACAAGAGTCTACAGCGTATCCGAGAACGCAAACTCGCGCAGTTCATTCCATGGGGTCCCGCTAGCATCCAGGTGGCGCTGTCAAGGAAGTCTCCTTACATCCAGACGGCACACCGAGTTAGCGGACTGATGCTGGCCAACCACACAAGTATCTCCACAGTGAGATGAAATCACTTCTGAACATACTCATTATCTTTCTAAAATATCTACGAAAAGGAGTTTAGACATTTCATGATACTGATTTATGCTATTTATGAATATGATTTTTAGATTATTTATTATATTACTTCAAGATTTCTAGAAAAGCTGTGATAACGATTTTACATTACTTTGATAATGATCTTGTAACAGTTATTGATTTTATGATGTGTAATGATGATGCTAATTTTATCATCTTTAGAACATTGCTCTTATTATATTTTAAAATAATGCTTTTGTAGTTGTTTATTTGACAATTTTAAAATTATCCATTAACTAATACACTCAACCAACCTAATGGTCAGATCCTGTGCAAGAGCCATGAGTCTCTATCTGATGGATACCACCGCTATATACGACCTCATTATTATTATTAATAATTACACCTAACCTGCAGTGTCTGGCTACTACAACGGTCCATGTGATGTGTGTTTCAGTTGTTTATGAGGACGATCCAACAGTTTGACAAGCTGCGTAAAAGGGAGGCATTCCTTGAGCAGTTCCGCAAGGAAGACATGTTCCGCGACAGTCTCGATGAGTTTGAGGCGTCTCGCGAAGTACTGCAGCAGCTCGTTGACGAATACCACGCAGCGACGAAACCCAACTACATTACCTGGGGCACACAACAGGTGGGGGAGAGATCATTCTGCAATTCTGTCTTGCTTGCCCAGTTTTTAATCATTAAAAAAATCAAACCTGTATATTATGTGTAATAGAACTAGTGCTAGCTTGTTTGTGAAAATGTGTTATTTATTTTAGAAACTGGCCGAGTTACCCGGCTTTACCCAGGTGAAAAGGTAGTCTTTAATAATGACAAAGATAAAATATAATTTGGCGGCAAAAAAAGTTTTGAAATTGTGACCCCCCTGAGATCCCCACTACCCCGGACAAATTAAAAACAAATCTAAATCTATGAACAACCCCAATAGGCCCACTAGCTTGCTAAAAAAAATCAGCCCCATAGATTCAAACCTATGAAGATAACTCATTTTATAATTGTGACCCCCACCAAGATCCCCAAATCCAGACAAATTTCGAAGAAATTGAAATAGTGTGACATATTTGTCTGTGATTCTTTCTAAGAACTAGAATTGAAATAAGTGCATGCACATTTTGTGCGATCCAAATTTGTAGTACGCTTTGATCTATGTACAAATTAATTTGTTATTGAATATATGAAATAGTGTTGTTTTCTTACAGCCAGCCGCCTCCTAAAGAAAGAAGATAGACTATCAGCAACGACTCACATCATTTGTCGCATGCTCAGACAAGGATTGATTCTACCTGAGACTGTCGAACCACAATGTGGACAATTCAGTACCACAACCAGTGTTTGGCCCAGACATTTATGTGGCTGATGTACTATGTTTGAGTCAAACCTTGCGTGTTTGCCATTGTAAATTGGTGCATATTTGCATTTTAAATGCAATGTAATATTTGATTGGAGAACTATGTTTGACCACAAGTCTCCCTCTCATGACATCATACCCCTTTTGTATCTGAGGGCGATTCACAAGACTTGCACAAAATCACACCAGTATTGGGCTTTCCTTGCCTCTGTCACCTCAGCGGCTTCAATTCTTTGTCTTATCGCCATGTTTTTGTCCTGTCCATTTTATACAATGATTTCTAGATAAAACCACATCTCTGCCAAACAACATCTGCAAATTCAATCTTAGGGAGTGGCTCCAATGTCGTGCACTGGGATGTGCTTTCCATTTTCTACAAAGATATAGTTGGCATAATTCTGAATATTGTTGCTCTCCCAAATCTCCAACATTACACTCCAGCCCACCCCCAAAAAGTCAGTAAAATTAACACTGAATCTAGCCCATATTCTTCCTGCCGACTGCTTTTATAAATGTTGACCGTCCATTGGCCTAGTTCTTATTAAGAAACAAGTGAAGGCCTTGGTCTAGATAAACCTGTCGCATCACCAAAGATGATACTTTATTACATTGTAATTCTTGGTTTCCGTAGTTGTCTTTGGGCAACAAAGTGCTCAGCAATCATTGCTATTATAACCAGCGTAGTATTTGCATTCACGTACAAACTGCAGTAACTATTCAATATTGCTGCGTGATCCAACAACATTGTAGGAGTCCGATGCACTGTTTTATAATACAGACACTAACAAAAGGATGTTGTTATCAATGTTCTGTGGAGTCTGTTTTCATTACATTTGTATTTCTTGATGAATTTTTATATTCTGTCCTAAAGTACAGTGACTGCATTTCTCATCAGTTAATAGTGGGGTTGACAGGACGCAGGAATGCATGGAAATCGACTCGTGATTGACCGGAAGTTGCCAGTCGTTCTGTTTACAGCACTCGGTGATGAGGTGTAAACTTGACCGAAGCCGGCTGTTATTCCATAAATTAAACTTAATTAGTTTTCTAATATTAAAACGAGTGATACTTTGTTAATACCATTCATTTTTATCAGGTGATAAAATTTTTATTAATATGCATTACACTTCTCAAAAACTCGATCATAGTATGGAAAATATTCGCAAAAATTTCACATCAGAAACATTTTTACATGTTTCCTTGGCTAAATCTTAATACAATGTTAAGCACAGTCGTGTAACTTATGCAAACCATTTACATATTTCATCCACATTTATAAGCTTTCATGTATTATAATATAAACAAATATTAATAATTGTTGAGAGATTTTGTGTTAATCATCTAAAGCCAAATAGTAATGAAACCCACCCAAAATGCATCATCGATGATATCTTCCATGAAGGACTCCAACAATTTGATGAAAATACAAATGAACTCCATTGTACAATGGAATAATTTTTACACAACAATGCAACTGATTTCATACAAATTTATCTTCAGTGTTCGTCAGTTTTGCACAATCCCAGTACCAGCTTAATTTGATGCTTTTGTGAAAAGTGTCTCATTGGTCTCGGACAGGCATTGTGCCTGCAAGACTTCTAGCAAGCAATTCTTAGAAACGCCACGCAGAAATCAATACACTTCAAAAGAGTCGCATTCAATTCACCTTGTTACCTGCAAAAGAAATCTTCAACTTCATCACTCAAAACAATCTGCACTGAAGTTCACAACAAGCCCTCTAGGTGCACTGCTGAATGCATTGTCTTGTCGCCAGATGACCAGATGAGTTTACTCTCCACATAATGGTCAATCAGGTTCCCCTGTGACGGCAGCTGTCAATAAAAACCTCCCTGTGAGGTCGTCCACCTTGGACCAATGTCCCCTGACCATGTATCCATCACTCCATCCGCAACACAGCCAGACATTACTGCAGGGCAAGACGGGCAAAACATTTCTATGGAATTACATATTAATTGACATGTTTAATATCAAAAATATTAACTACCAAACTAATAATAAAATAGTTATTGACGTAACATATAATATTGTTGACTATATTTGAATATTATTTACTTTTAAATGTACAAAGTCAAATATATTTTATTACTGTTTTTAAATATAATAAGACCATTATCTATTAATAACTATTAATGTTGACGCTCAGCAGGGGTAGCCTTATAGGCAGGCCAAGTTGTAATGTACAGAACCGTTGGAATACATTTACCTGATAGCATCTTCAACATGATACTAACATTTTTTTAAAGCTTACCAACTGGCTTTAACATTAGGGACTAGTGCTAATTAAAAGTATGCAATCAAATACATGAATGTATTACTTAGCGTTGTAGGTCTAAATTATTAATTTTAAACACCATAACTCATGCTCGGCCTTGACTATGGCATTGACCTGATAATTACATTTACTAAGTATGCATGAATTAATAAAATATACATTTACAGTGAGGATTGCTGATAGCCTAGGAAAAGGCTGTCTTCATAATTTATGTTTTAATCAATATATATATAGAGTAGTCTAGTGATTCCATGTTCACATAACAGTTTGTTTACTGTCTGTTTCATATCATATTAGCCATTCGTGTAAAATTTGAATATACAAGGTAATACTCTGTAGCTTATAAACTTGGTTCGTAGCATCTTCACTACAGCGATTACTGCATGCCTTTGACAAATTTTAATATACCCAGTCATATGCGGGTCTGGGGGCAAGTGCCTCCCTACACCTTTTGAATTTGGCTGCGCTAAAGTGGCGTTCCCCTACACCTTTTGAATGTGTCACCGATACGTGACGTTCTGAAATGATGAATGTAGCTTTGTGAAACAAATGCGACGCCGGCGTTGCGACAGTGGGAAGTCGGAGTGTATGTGCGTGCGTGCGTGCGTGCGTGCGTGCGTGCGTGCGTGCGTGCGTGCGTGTGTATACGAATGCATTTGTTTCAAGCAAAAAAAGCAATTGGTACATATAAATAAAAAGCATAGCTTTTTAAAAGTAGATAAGTTAGACACATCAATAGATAAAAAGGGAATAAGTTAAATAGTTTTAGATTTAAAAATGAATAAATATGTAAAACATGATATAAAATCACTGTTTCACAACACAGAGATAGTGTTTTATAATGTCGTAGAAAAACAACGGACAATTCACAATGATTGTAATATCACCAATAGCTGAAGCTACTGGTCAAAATAATTATAATATCAAATTTTGTTTTAAACATTTGTACATAATTATACCCGGGGATATATTGTATTACTGTATGAGTATATCATTACTAAGTGTTGTGACGTTTTATATATATATATAAAACACATATTATGTAATATTATTTAATCACCACCTCTGGCCAAATATCCAACAATTACGAAACAAGTAAAGCAAATGTGCTACAAGTGTGGTCTGCATTGGCCAGGCTATATTCGTTGACCTACGCCGTCGCCAATATTCAATTACGACAAATAATGAGCTAAACGTGGTCAACACGGCAACTTATCATTGCTTTTTGTATTGTTGTCTATGTATGAGTCAGCCTACCGATAACAACGGTCATTAATCTCTTTGCAGTCATCGATCATTGGTCTGTAAAGTGCGAAGTATATTAGACCGTGTTATCAGCAGGTTCAACTATACACAGTTATTAATCATAAGGTCCTGTGACGCGATGCATGTGGGCCCAGCTTACCGCTGTATTCGTCAAGTACAAGATTTCACACGCTTTGATTAACTACATCGATCGGAGTAGTATAGTTTAAAATAACAACATTGACTATTTATAGCTACAAAGAACGCCCTATAATTGTTTGTGTAGCATAAAATCATGTTATACGGTATAATTGTTTATCATTGGCTGTTAATTATAATATTTCGATTCGAAAATCATGGCTTAGTTGCATTTCACACATAACGAGAATATTACTAAACATTTAATATAAGTCAGCTTATATTTTAATGGTGCTTCATTAAAATACATTTTGGCTGTAAATCACAATTACAATCGAAATTATATTCGTGACCGTGTACTGTTAAAACACGTGTAGCTTATTTATACGTTGCTAGAAAAGCTATTTGGCGGTGTGTAGTATTTACTTATTACTTGTATACAAACAGATGAAAGTAATCAATCATAGCTGCCTACGTTCTATTTTCATTTCATAATCACACATTCTGAATGATGATCAAAAACTAGTGTAATCCGTCATGACGCGATACGTCACTGTGCTGAAAATTATATTGTTTTAAACTCGCATGACAACCAACTGCGGCTGTAGAGAACATAGTCCGTTACACTTAATACAATCATTCGGTGTGTGAAGTAAGGGTACATTTACGATTTGCGTTCCGCTGTAAACGCACTCGAAGGTGGCGTAGTAGCACACGTAATCGGACGCGGCCATGTCCGGTTAGCCAACTTCTAGTGCAACTACACTTGTATGCTAGCTAATATTTGCACAGGTTCATTTTGATATAATAATACATTCCAGTATAAGCATTTGGTCGTGTTTTTTATATATATTTTTAGTGTATCCATCATGACATAACTATTAAAACACGGACTGGTTTCACGACAATACTGTTACGCGACTATATTTGTTATCTTACATGTACTTTTGTTAGGAAAATGCTGGTGAATTCGTTTTGTGTCTACATCGTGTGTGTGTGGTGAGGGCATGTGTACGTTCCAAAGGTTGACCACTGCGTAGGATTAATATTATACGCAAGAGTTTTCCCCGTGGTGTGCTAAATATATACACCCAACGACTGTTGTATGGTAATAATTGCACCCGTGAGGACTATTTTATATCCGATAATCGATTTACAATTGGGCCACCAACAGCAAAACAAATGTAGGCCTTAGACCCGTCTAGGCTTATCAAGAGTTTCGGATGCACGTTCTAGATTCTAGACTGCAGATGACATTGCTCCGTTGGTCAATACAGCTGACAGATCCAGAAACTCAGCCACAGTCGCCATGCGTGTGCTCTGCCACAATGTTTGTCTTACCGACGATTATATATGTGTTTACGTGCATTATATTAATTAATCAGTACTAGAATGACATGTTTTCGCTTTAAAATGTTTGCCTTATGAAAACCATTTGGTGCTGAATTTCTTAATTGAATAATGTTTTCAGGTGCGTATTGTATTTTAGTTGTGGTGGCAACGACTGCAGTAATACTGTACAACTGAAGTAATACGTACTGCACAACTGTACAAATGTACAACTGAAGCGACACCGGCGTAAAGGTTCGGCTTTCGTTAATTTCCACTAATCCAAAGCACGAATAGTCATTCCATGATTACAAACGAACGAATGAACGAACTTATGACTGTAGCTTTGCTGTTAGACATGCACACCCATGGAGGAATAAACCTCTCGTTTAAAACTGTGTGATTTTGTGAACTGATTACTCCTCAAATCCTCAAGTTTGCGAAGAAACATATTATAAACAGGCGAATGAACATCGGCGTTTCGTAGGAGATTCACTTACAATGATCCACAATCAGATTATTAAAACAGAGATTATACATTTGTAGCTTTATTTTGCTGATCATCATGCCGCGTTAGGGCACAGTAGTGTGTGTGTGTGTGTGTGTGTGTGCGTGCGTGCGTGCGTGTAGGAATGCGTGCGTGCGTGTGTGTGTGCGTATTCGGTAAGTAACCTTAGAACTTAGACAAAGGGAGCTCGCGTACGGATGCTAAAGAGCTGGCAAGGAAGCTATATATAATAGGTTGGCCCTGTACATGTTCTAACAGTGTAAGTCGCCACCTGGATCACATTTTATTACTAACTACACCCGGCATTCCTTCCCCAATTACTTTTAAATTGCTTTTCCAAACACATAAAACTTACGTGCTCGTGTTTATTCGATTACATACACTAGGCCCCCTTTACGTATATATGGCAGTATGTTTTTAACCTCACGAACGGTCAATATTTGCCCACTATTGTGCATTGAGACCGTCTCAAGATTTAGTTTTCTGTAGTTGTTTTCCAATTACTGTTGGCGTAATTGTTTTTTCTTTCTTTCCGGTTTGCCTAGGCTAGGCTAACTTAATTAGTAGCTAGTGCCAGGGGACTAGGCTAGTTTGTGAAGTCATATAGTTGTAGGATAGGTCTGGGTGGTTTCTCCAATATCTTCGGAGTTCGGAGGCGGGATTTCAGTTGTATATATGGCATATAACAATAGCTGTGAACTATTTTGGAACAAAAGTAAATTTGGTGACACATGTTTTAATATATATCTCGTTTTCACCTTATGGAAAAATCAGATACTAGCAACAGATTTATTGATACCGGTAGTGTCTTGTGAATTTTGTGTTTTTTGAGATGATGATGATCAAACACCTGAAATGGTCGTGAGGCGCACAAAGCCGCAATAGGAATATTAATTGAACCCCGATAATAGCCTTATTTTATGTCTTGATGAAATAAGTATTCGTGTCTTATTTTTACATTCTTTATACGACAAGTTATATACCGTTTTCGTGAAAATGTTTTGATGATCACACAAATTAAATTACTAAGCATGTTATTGTCCAATGACTTCACAATAAATAGAAAAGTATATAAATTATTATACACTCTACTACGTCCAACGTCTACAACTAGAGACCTGTGTACAGCTAGTAACTTGGTCCGATGGTTCATGGTGGCGCCACCAGCTTACGACGATCTAGATAGGTTCTGGTTTTGAGCGGAGCGCCTCTAGCGAGAATGATCGACAAAATTACTACTTCTCGTTATGAATTTCATGCACTTTAACTTTTAGATAGGCCTCACAGTTAACATTATTCTTTACATTATAATAACATATATGAAAAAAAATTGTGTTAACGTTTGGAAAAGTGCATTACTATTTGATTCATTAAATTAAGAATGGTATTTACATTGTATACACTAATTTAAGCCAGTAATAATGTGTACTAATTCAATATGTGTACAAAGTAAAAACCGGCTTATGTTAGATCTGTTATAAAAAATCATATAATTAGCATACATATCAAATAAGCGCGTTGGAAGAAAGAAATTGGCACAGTGCCAAAAACACTATTTACCAGCATTTGTGAAGGGGGTCGTCAGAGTAGTTGGCATAGTGCCAAAGTCGGCGCCGGTTGTTACGTTTGCTCAGTTGTAGATTTTAATTTATTACGCCAGTGTACTTATGTATAGCTGAATATTGTTCCACTGTTCCGTAATACGTACTATGTGAACAACTTTAGTACGCTGTTTCTAAGCTCTAGAGAAGCGAATTTGTACAGTAATTGGTCTCGCTGGTTCGTTCACGGAGTAAACATAACTGACCAATCAATTAATTTCCTGGCGTGTGACATCAAGAAAAAGGGATTCCCAACTACACGTGCTTGGCCATTTCAGAGAGAACTACCGGAATCTAGCCAATCAGCTGCTGTCTCGCGAGTCACGTGCGCGTACGTGTGTTGTGGAGAGAAATTTTTACCGAGCCCTTGTTGAGTTACCGGAGTAGAAGCTGGAAGCCGGTGTGTGCTTCGGGAGTGCTGTCAGAAAAACGAGGTTGGCACTGCAAGGAGTGGAACTATTTTAATGAAACTTAACAATTAAGCAGAGGAAAGACTGCTGTTGGCGTGGAACGGATTAAGTTCCCGAAAATGGCTAGCCAGTCTTCCAGTAGGATGCGCCGAATAGCGTCCCCTTCGACAAAACAAGGACCCATGAAGGCTACGCTTACGTTTGGGCTAAAAGGAACCCCTGCGACAGCAAAGTCTTGTAGCGGCCCAACCTCATCCCCCACATCACAAAGGGCAATCACCGACAGTCACAGAAAGACGAGACGGTCGCCAGATAATCGAGCTTCACCCGATAGAAACAGCCCCAGTTCGCCCTGTTTCAAAGGTATAGTACTCTTGGAACGGTGCCCATTTCGAGAAGAAAGGCGCTCCACCATAATTAAGCCCATGTAGTAAATGCATAAAAATTTACACGGAATGGATAAGAAATGAAAAATCCTGACAGACCCCACCTAGAAAATTAAATGGTCGTTAAATGTCAATCAAACGTATCGTCACTAGTTGCATTCTTGTTAAAATTATAGTGATTTTGTGCATGGTTGAGGTGGATTTCGGATCCTATTTCAAGATGGCCGATCGCCCTTCCTTTGGACGATCACGGGTACGGCTGGTTGAAACAATGTAGCTAAGTTTTAATTTGTGTATGTATCAGTTTGTGAATGCACTCGCCTATTTTAGCCACAATGACCATGATAACGACCGAAGAAATAGTAACATTATGATCGCCTACATGACATGTCTTCGACGCACGAGCAAGTCATTCGTGTCTGGAGATAATGACACTGACAGTTGTCAGTTGACATGAAGGCCTTTTGTCAGTGCTGTTTATCTACGTCAGATGTCATGCAGCTGTTTCACCTGTTGTTTGCATCCAGTTTTATGTCTTATTATATTATTGAAGAGTACTTGTTTGTTATTTCAACAAATTGTTGACTGCTCTTTGTCACTTTGAAGTAATAAATAACATTGTATATGCTTAGATGTGACAAGATGTAATTTTTTCTGCAAAATTTCTGACTGTTGTTATTTAATTTATTGTAACAAGTTTCATTATTTCAGATGTGTTATTAGTTTGTGCAAATACCCATTTCCTGTTCTCTTGGTACAAACAATGAATGAATGAATGAACGTTTATTCAACAACAACAACAACAACAACATAATACATGCACAGTATGGTTTGCTGCTGAAAGGACACAGCTGAAGTCATAGACTTATGTGTTGCTATGCCCTACTCGAACTAAGAAAACTGAATAAATACAACAGGAATTATAAATAAATCACAAAATAATATTCACAACTCATATATATACTGTTTACTATAGTGCTTGTGTTACTATTACATAGGTTTAACAAAACGTCACCTTCAATTAGCAATTCACAAATATGTAGAAAGTAATGACAACTTGATTGCTTTTTAAAATTGTGTTAAACTTGGAAGCTGAGTCAATTTATTTGATAAATTGTTCCACGTTTTTATACCCTTGACGGTGATTGACAGCAGTCGGAGGATGGTTTTTGTCTTTTTAACATAGAACAATTTGCTTTGTCTGGTATCATGTATGTGTATAGCTGCGGTTGGTTCAAATAATGCTTGAACACGACCATTTAAAGAATGGTTGTTTGCTTTATAAAGTATGATCATAGTCTTGTATTTAACTAAATCATGAAATTTAAGCATGTTTGAGAGATGGAAAAATACAGATGTATGATCATGGTAATTAAGATTATAAATAATCCGTATAGCTTTTTTCTGTAACATAAATAGTTTTCTGAGTCTAGATTGATAAGTATTTCCCCAGATCTCACAGCAATATGACATATGCGGTTCAACAAGTGAATTATATAATGTATAGATTGACAATCAAGAACATGCCTAGTTTTATACAAAACTGCTATGTTTTTTTGATACTTTTGATTCAACCATTTTTATGTGTTCTCTCCATGTTACGTTTTCGTCAATGGTTACTCCAAGGAATTTAGTATATGATACCTGCTCAATGTTTTTCCCATTCAAAACTATATTCACATCTGTTCTAGATTGCTTTTTATTGTTGAACATTATAAAATGTGTTTTGTTCACATTAAGTGATAATTTGTTCGCTCGAAACCACAGGTCTAGTTTTTTTAGTTCGTTGTTAATAACAGTGCTTACTTCATCTGTGTTACTAGCGGAATAAAAAATGTTTGTATCATCAGTAAAACAAAATAATATCAAAGATCTGTTAAAAATGTGAGTTAGCGGTTGTACAATTTGCTTTATTACATGCTTAACTGTTTTCATGCTGATTTCATCGTGTCCGTATGAAGTTTTACTTTTGCACCCAGACACAATTTCGAGTACTTCTTGCTCAGTAACAGGGGACATACACATTGATTGTGATACAGTACGTTTTACATAGTCGGTTGGCTTTGTTCCCGGGCAGGGTTCTATGAGGTTGGATAATTTAGTACCTATATCGACGAAGAAATTGTTAAAATGATTAGCTATTTCTTTATTTTCTAATACTACTATGTTATCGCCAACATGAAACTTGTTCAAATATGTGGTATCAGATTTTCTTTTACCTATTATGCTGTTAAGCGTTTTCCAAGTTGCTCTTATATTAGTCTTACAATCGTCAAGTTTTTTTCTTTTCTAGACGTAATAATTTTGTTAACTTATTTTTGTAGCGGATTTCTGTAGAGATTCACACACATATATGGCAACGCCGCCACCATGTTTGTTTTTTCTGGAATTACAGTACAGTTTGTAACCCGAAAATACGACATCGTTACAGTTTACTTCACTTCTATCCCAATTGTTTTCTTTAAGCCACGTTTCTGATATAGCAATTATATGAAATTTATACTCCATGCTTTGGATAGTATCTTTAATCTTGGGTAAGTTAGCTTTTAAACTCCGAGCATTAAAGTGTATCATACTCAGTTTGATTGGCTGGTTTTTGCCAACACTACTAAAGTTTGTTGAAAATTGTGCTGGGGTGTAGTATTTACATTGCGTGGGCAAATCGTTATACAACAAACAATCAGTATCAATATCGTGTTCGTAACAGTGTTCATTATAATCAAACGGTGTATCATACGGAGGCGTTAACTCGTCATTTTGTTGTGTAGTTGACGCCATGGTTAAGTCATCACAAAAACGTTTGCCAGGATAGTCAACAGGTAATTGGTTGTTTAACCACGGTTTGCGACATCATGTCGCTCTCTTACCACCAGTTTGTCAAATGACAAATATGCGACTTTGCCTTCTTCCCTGGCCTTCATCATTTTTGGTAGCAGTTCTTTCCGCCTCGCCATGACCCTCTGCGAATAGTCCTCGTTCACGTAGATGCCACGAGGCCGTTTCTTCTTCGCCGCCTGCAGTACCAGCTTTGTTTGGTGCGCGCGACCGATGTTGATGGCGCGCACTTGGGCTTCGGGGAGTTCTAGGGCTGTTGTCATAGCCCTGCGCACGCTCTTCTCTGTCTGCTCCCACGTCTCGCCGTCGCCCTCAGCAACGCCGTCGAAACGTAGATTACAGCGTCTTGACTGGTTTTCTTGGTAGTCAATCGCGTGCTCGACTTTCTTGATCATTTCTTCAAATTCGATCATCTTCTTCGACAGATCGTCAATGTTTTCCTTCGACTGCTTCTCTTTGATCTCCTCGACTTGAGTTTGCGTGTACTGCAAGCTGACTCGGAGTTCGGTCAGCGCGGTGGTTGTCTCACAATCTGTTGGTGTCTAGGATTGCACCAGTTAAAATTTGTCAATACCTTAAATGGCTCGTACAGATCTTGTTAATGTTATACTTTGTTACTAGTTAAGACTGAAATTACTAATTATGCTGACTAGTGTTTTGGATGTGATAACGTTTTCAAAACAAAACAGACAGTTGACATAATTTCCTTGCAGGAACTTTAATGTCAACAACTGACTCAATGAAGGGGGTTTATTTAGACAGTACAGTCAATTTGTTGTCATAACTGTCCCTAGTAATTCATAAGAAAGACAGTTATTTTGTGTTACAAGTAAACTGAGAGAGTTGTATGAGTTAGTGGACCTACAAGGTACAAGTGGAGGTGAATGGAGGTGAATGGTATATGTTGGAATTGCTCCAACGAAATACCCAGTCAGTTTTTTGATAAAGTTCTACACAGTAGTCATAAATTACTGATGACATCATGTAGGAAAATCAATGTTACAAAAAGAATATTTACATTCTGCATCTTCTGGACAATGACACATGACAATGCTGGTGGACTTGCTAAATAATTCCTGAGAAGAATGTAAATGTCTGCTTTTACTCATGCAAACATGCCAAGTCGACAATTCTTCGATTAAGTTTTTTGCTTCTCTTGTTTGAAAATAGTTTCCCAAGTAAGCAACGTATCCTGTATCCACTCATTCCACTGTTATTTTGGACTGGGCCCAGTTGAAAATCATTGAACAAGAGGAATCGTATCCATGAGATTTGTGTATAATATATGACATAAAAGGCTATTCAGACTCTGCAAGTTACCCTGATCAAAGTCTGAAGTATGCATTCTTTTCTTAAAATTGCTTGAATCTAAACATAATCTACTTGGGGTCAAAAGCAATACTGAAGTTGGACATGAATGATAGCTTTGATAATGACTGCTTAGAATTATTTTGTTTCTTTTGATTTTCACAATCTACTAGTCTACTACTGCCACACGAGCTATCGCAGTATTGTTATTATTCTCATGAATTCATATAGCCTACTTTAAAAAATGTGAACATTGTTCCTATCTAAACTGATTTGGTTGTGTCAATGTATTTACTGATATAAGTTATATTTTTGCTAACTGATACGGCAACCTTGACATGTTGCTAGGGTGATCCTTATACATACTGCCCCACTTATTGACTAGGTTGCTGGGTAAATACATACTGACCTACTTAAACATACTTGGTTGCTAGGGATGTACTTAATATGACACCTATTCCAATAGATATAACACAAGATTTTTCATTTTGCAATTCATTGGATGTGTAAAAATGCCAGTCCAATCTTATTGCTACCAAGTCAGCCTGATATTGACAGTAGGAAAACCTCCTATTATCTGCATGAGAAAGTAAGCAAATAACACTAAGAATGCCATGGATAATATCCATCACCCACCCCACTGTGGTTGTGTTGAGTGCGGGGCTTGGTGGTTGAGCAATCGGAGTGCTGGACTGTTGATCAGAGGAACCGGGGTTCAAATCCTGGTGCCGACAAATCGGTGGTTTGGTACCAGTACCAGCCACCATGTTGAAACTTGGGCAACTTCATTCACCCTATGTTGCCTGTGTCTTTCGGAAGAGAGAGTGTAAGCAATTGGTCCCTTCTATATGGTGTCTATGCCAGGGGAAGTAAAAGATCTCAAGCAGTGAAATGGAAAAAAACGGTCGTGAACTTACAGAGCTGGGATTTCATTTCTAAACTCCCATTGGCGTAAATGGACCCTTAAAAATAGAAGGATGATGTGATTCTTGTCTAAGTTATCTTGAGGTTGATACCGGCGTTTCAGTTGATATAACTTGGTTCCACGAGCAGGTCTGGAAAGCAGCACCATGTGTGTTTTCGGGCCTCGCCTTCATAGTTCTACCATTAGTAGTGGGTCTGTTTCGGTAGAGATTGCTCATTCAGCTACATGCATGTAGGTGCAACCGTATTTCCATATAAGGAATGAAAGATAAGGCAATTGTCTATGCAGAAGGTGAGCATGGGGTTTGAGCCCTCGATTGGCGATTGAGGTAACAATGGTTCGATTGCACTTGCCATCATTTCAAACCTTGGACAATTTTGTTAAGCTCACTTTGCGTGTGTCTTTCAGAAGAGACATTAAAAGCCATTTGTCTGTTCTACCTGGTGTTTATACCAGGGGAAGTAAGACGATCCTACACAGTTTGGTGTCTAACTCTAACCCACCATGAATGTATACTCTACGTATAATGTGAATGCACCCAACTTGACAATACGTATACAGTACTGTCATTGGGCAGTACGTATACAGTACTGTCATTGGTCAGTACATATACAGTACTGTCATTGGTCAGTACGTATACAGTACTGTCATTGGTCAGTACGTATACAGTACTGTCATTGGTCAGTACGTATACAGTACTGTCATTGGGCAGTACGTATACAGTACTGTCACTGGTCAGTACGTATACAGTACTATCACTGGGCAGTACGCATACAGTACTGTCACTGGGCAGTACGTATACAGTACTATCACTGGGCAGTCCCATACAGTACTGTCACTGGGCAGTACGCATACAGTACTGTCACTGGGCAGTACGCATACAGTACTGTCACTGGGCAGTACGCATACAGTACTGTCACTGGGCAGTACGTATACAGTACTGTCACTGGGCAGTCCCATACAGTACTGTCACTGGGCAGTACGCATACAGTACTGTCACTGGGCAGTACGCATACAGTACTGTCACTGGGCAGTACGTATACAGTACTGTCACTGGGCAGTCCCATACAGTACTGTCACTGGGCAGTACGCATACAGTACTGTCACTGGGCAGTACGCATACAGTACTGTCACTGGGCAGTACGCATACAGTACTGTCACTGGGCAGTACGCATACAGTACTGTCACTGGGCAGTACGCATACAGTACTGTCACTGGGCAGTACGCATACAGTACTGTCACTGGGCAGTACGCATACAGTACTGTCACTGGGCAGTACGCATACAGTACTGTCACTGGGCAGTACGCATACAGTACTGTCACTGGGCAGTATGCATACAGTACTGTCATTGAATCGCCATAAAGTGTACTCATAGGTATGAATAATATAATTGCCAGGATTTGTCCTGTTGGGGCACATCATTAGATCGTAGATGCTGTGTCCAAATTTATTGGCTTTGCGATCTGACTGGAAAGTAGGGCAGTCGATTGTCTTTAGAGACCAGTAACCAAGAAATGTCTAAATTTGGAAACATGTTTGGGACTATGACATTTTTGTGTGTGGAGAATGGAGGCCACCTTGATGGATTTGTTAGGGACCATTTATTTTTCGAGACCTTTGATTTACAAGAGACTGTCTGTATTGTGAAACCATTTTTATCTGTAGGATCAAACTGCTTTGAGAAACAAACTTTACCAGAGCCCTATTTCTTGTAATTGTATGAATATTATTAGAGATCATCTGAGAGTGAAAGCTCTGTTGTTCAGTTGCATTTTGAGACCGTGCAAGGACTGGAGATGCAGGAGACCTTGTGTATTTGAGACCGTTACTCTCTTGCCGTTCTGCCATCGATTTTTATCAATCATGACTCATGACATAATTCCTAAGTGACCACGAAGGTCGAAGAATCTAGAATCTTGTCTCGGGACACATTTTCTTCCATGGTACTGGATTTATCGGTGACATCTCACGTGTCACGAACGACTGCCTCGTCTACCCAGCTATCTGTGGGGGCACTAACAGCTTAGCTGCCACATGCTTGGGCTTGTGGTTGTGAACAACAGGCTTTTTATAGCTTTCAGGGGCCGTCTGCCAAGTTGCTATCTAACTTTGTAAGCATTTCTTGTTGATGTTGGTATTTCCTTTACAACTTGGACTGTTTTGTGCGCATACATCTTGCATGTGATTGTGAAAATTGCAGTATTATTTTACACAATAACTTAATGTTAGACACCTTACTAGAATTATGTGCAGTTTGATACCACATTCTGTTTAGTGCAATAAAACTTCAGTGATGATAAACACACTTTCTTGCCATTACTTAAAATCTTCTTTGCTTTGTAAATATATTAAAGCAATAACAATTTGGTTTCACCTTTCCACAGCTATAAATCTGTTGAGAATTCAGGTTCCTTTTGTATGACATACTTTCTAAAGCAGCCATGACAGTCATATGGTGCATGATAGCCAGTCAGTTAGTCATGATGTAGGTCAGATATTGGGACAGCAGCATGGTTGTTATTCGTGTGGCCCTGCAGAGGTCATGCCTCACTTAGACTTTCTGTTTCGTTACGTACAAAAAAGTGCAGACATTTTTTTAGAACTGTTTTTTTTTTAAACAAAATTCACATGTTCTGACATAACTGCATTTGAGTAGGCAGATTTTCAGGTATAATGTAGAAAGTGTTAACTGTAAAATGGTGGATTTCTAGATGATTTGAGTAAGCGGAAGTATATTTGGCAGCAATTTGCCTGTTTGACCCTTTGGCAGAATAATGGGCTCGTGATACAGTGTTTCCTGTTTCGTTACACACAAAAAACTGCAGTGTATTTTTGAGAAATGATTTTTTTACAAAATTCACCTGCTCTGACATAAGTGCATTTGAGTAGTGTGATTGTAGAAGGTGTTGACTGTAAAATGGTGGATTTCTAGATGATTTGAATAAGCGGA
Organism: Escarpia spicata; assembly: GCA_963995525.1. NCBI lineage: Eukaryota > Metazoa > Annelida > Polychaeta > Sabellida > Siboglinidae > Escarpia > Escarpia spicata. The sequence goes on along the minus strand of OZ023205.1, from coordinate 66,423,890 downwards.
TGGATATTTGCCTGTTTGACCCTTTGGCGGAGTAATACTTGCCGGCATTCGTAATATGTATTATATTAGAAAATTATATTTTTAATAAACTCGACCAGCATGCCAATGAGATGATGATTACAGCAGGTGAGAAGTTTAAGAATTTTTGTAGGTCACACTTTCTTATAATCCAGACAAAACGATAACATGTTCGCCAACAGAAGCACGCTATTGTCATTGCACAATCATGGAGGATGCGTTTTACTTCAAATATCTTTAAAAAATCACTGAAAATATGTGTATGGCTAAACTATATTTGAATGGGACAAACCGTTTTTGGATATTACAGATTTCTCATCAGTCTGCAAGTCCAAATCACAGTTGCGGAACACATGTCTTATAAGGGGGGTAGGGTGTGTATGCTACTAGTTAAGCCTCAGTTTGCAAATCTGAAAATTAACCAATGACAGTTCAGTAGGGTGATCCATAAATCTTTTTTGTTTACTTCTGCTAGTTAAATACATTTGAAGATCTTGTCATTGACCCTAATGAAGCCGGAAGATGTGACTAGCTGGAGTCAGCTGTAGCTGGAGCCTGTGACATTGTTTTCTAAATGTGTGCTAATTAGGCTGTGTAATACCTGTATTATGTAATTGAACTGCATGAGAAGTCTGGCCTAAGGTGACTTTTTGTTGATATTTACCTTTGTAAATAGGGCACAAGATCAAACAATCAATATAAATTTGAATGTAACATTACAACTGACTGTATTGAATATTCTTATAAAACACATATTGGCCTCCTGGAAAACTGTATTAGGAGTTTATACATGCCACCTGAGAATTACAAATTGTCCAACAGTGAAGTGCTGATTTTTCTGATCCTTGCCAAGTTTGGTGGCACCTTTAAAATGTGCTTAAAACACAAACACGTGGAGGGATTACAAAAAATATAATTGCAGAGTGATTGTAATATTGGTGCCTATAAAATATGTTGGTTTGAACGAAAAAAGTGCAGTGTATTTTTTAGAAATGATTTTTATAAAATTCACCTGCTCTGACATAAGTGCATTTGAGTAAATTAAATAAGCAAATTTCTTAAATCACAATTACATAAATTCAACGTTTTGACCGCCTTTGCCGGCCTTCTTCAGGAAATTCGACTCACTTCAGTTTTGATCACCGAAGGCGGTCGAAGTGAATCAAATTTATATAGTTGTGAAATTGTGAATTAAGAAATCTGCTTATTTAATTAGTCTTCCAACCTGATGAAAATTTTCACGAATGCATTTGAGTAGTCAGATTTCAATGTTTGATTGTAGAAGGTGTTGACTGGAAAATGGTCGATTTCTAGATGATTTTAATAAGTGGAAGGATTTTGGCAGCAATTTGCCTGTTTGACCCTTTGGCGGAGTAATGCTTGCCGGCATTCGTAAATATTGACACAATTTTACGAAAGCTAGAAATATTAGATTTTAACTAAAATCGACCAGCATGTCAATGAGATGGTGATAACAGCAGGTGAGAATTTTTGTTTGTCACTTTTCTTATAATCCTATAAAATGCTAACATGGCCACCAATGGAAAAACTAACAGTGGACTGACCCCAACAGTGTTGACAGTGACACTGAGAGGGGTGTATATCTGCTGAGGACAAAGAGAGACCCTGCATGAATTGTAGATGAGTGAAATGGCTGGAAGAGACTGCATGCACGCACACACAGCCACATCTCATGCTTTACTAATGATATATGATGAGTCAGACAAACAGGTTTAGCTGTGTCGTATTCTTTTGTTAATAGGAAAACTTGTATTTCGATTCTGCTGCGAGGTTAGAGCTGTTATTGATTACATGTAAGAAGGTTCACATTTCATTGTCATTCTGCATGAGTTCAATGTGATAGTTGGAAGATAACTTGATTTGTCCACGGACAATGACCTCTTGAATCACTATTTCCTTTACCCAATGGAAACTAATCTGAATTATGTATTTACTGATATATAGCAATGTATGAAATAATCATGGATACATAATTAGTAGGCATATTTATTTTATTTTAATATTTGGTGAGCATTCCTCACAATTGAGTATAATTAACCTGGTTACATTAGTAACATTGCATTTTCTTCTGTGTTGCTTACAATTGCGAGCAACATTTCAAAATTTTAAATACAAAATCTGACAATTACACATTTTTGTGCAAATGTCTAGTTGATAATTTAGTTGACAATTTAAATTGAACTTAATTAAGATGGTGATCAACTGTAAATGTTAAATTGATTGATAATGAAAGATGTATAAAATGTAAAAAATATATAAAATATTGGCGGTGCGATAGACTAAATTATAATCTATCACACCAGCTGAGCAGGGTTGGGTCTAACATCTTTGAAATGTCACCACTTACCAGTCGTGAAATAAATGGATGTTTCACATTAAACTAAACTATAATAATATACAGTAATAATTCAAAAACTTTCAAATCAGCTTAAAACCAGAAGTCAGAGTCAGAGGCACAACAAAACAGGTCAACACAGAATCTGTATCAACAGAAGGCATTAATTGGTGATAAAATTCACAGGTGTGGTTCATGATATTTCACTAATAAACGATCATGAATGCGAAGTAAGTTGCTAACTATGCTCACTGGTGTATGTGGATCCTGTATATTATCACTGATGCTTTCAGTTTCACCACAGAAACTGACAAGGAATGTCAGAGTAGTGATACTACAGCATCAGTACACAAGGTGAAACTTACAACCTATAATGAACTTAATTATTGTGAAATATCTGTGTTTGACAACACTTAAATAGGTTTCATTGCATATATTTTGATAACATGCAAAACACTTAACCTTAGTTTTCAAAAAACAATGTGAATAACATTTGTTATAATCAGACCTGGGGCTGATTCCACATCACTGATTCCAACTCACTTTTTTATTCCAATTCCGTTTCCACCCACACTATGACGATTCTGATTCCAACTAAATCTTTTGATTCTGATTCCACCCACACTATGGTGATTCCATTTAAAACTAAACAAATTATTCCGATTCTGGAATTGGATTCGGAATCGGCCTTTGATTCTGATTTCTTAAATGCCCATGTCAGATTATAATGGAAAAATATGACATTTTGTATTATGTACGACAGGCAATTGTAATTTGGGCAGACAACTGTAATTGTGGATAAACAACATTAATCATGGGCACACAATGGTAATTGTGGTCAAATAACTGTAATGGTGGATGTTTAATGGTTCACTGTACGTGTAATGGTGGAACATTAATGGTAATGTCAGGCAAATGTGTGTAAAGTTTGAGAAACAATGACGTGACAGCCTGTGTGGCTACTAAGTTAGTTGTGGGCAGAAGCCATTATGTGTGTGACTCACATACTAATAACCAGAAACTACTGTAGTAAACAGCTGTCTAAAACAGCTCTCTTCTTACCAGTGTTTGTTTACAATATTCAGAAAGAGTTGGCCACAAACTGACAAGGCATGGTTGTTTACCTTAAGCAAGACTGAATCACTTGTTTCAATGAGAATAATAAATATAAACAACTTAATTTGCTGTTGAATGGTTAATCTTCCATGGTCGAGCACCTGTAATGGTTTGGTCGTTTTAATTATGCAGTGTCACAGAAAGGGTGCCCCTTCCACATAGTTTCAACCACTAGTGGATTCTATTACACAAAATAAAATTAATTACAATTGATTCTAATTTTGTCATTACAGTTACACTCCTAAAATGTTGTATCTGTTGCAGTTGCACCACTACAATTACAGTTTACTATTACAAATATTTCCATACCGTGGTCACTGGTATTTATATGCATAATGCGGAACCAACTGCTTATTCCAGAAGTTTATTGATTATTTGTTATTGTAAACATATAATAGACTGTTATTATTGTGATATGAAAAGAATACTGTAATTAAGCACTACTACTACTAGTTAGTGTTCCCAATGTGTGTGTACATGAAAACAAATTACAATTGGAGTGTAATTGCAAAACCGGAATCTGTTACAAATTATATTTTGTCTGTAACCGATAACATACAAAATTGACGTTTTTCCCAGCGTCCAGTGCTGTATCGATTTTTTATCAGCATGACTAGTGTCTGTCCTTATCTGTCACATTGCCCTGAACATGACAAGTTTTACATATTGTTTGAAGGAGCAAATACGCGATCTTGTGGAATATTATAAACACAGCGACAGCATAAATGTCTACACACATCGGCCTTGACACGGCCGTGTTACCATGTCAATATTTTAAAAGTGTTACATGGGGGCTCCATAGCATGAATGCAATTTAGTTTGACATGAACAGTGTTGACAATAGGGAGACTGACACAGTCCATGTTCACATATTGACTGCAGTGAGGCTGATGGATTGACAGTGGCACACAGGCAGGCCTGATAGCGCTGAGTGCCACCCAGTGGTCCTCTAATCATGTGCACAGGCGACAAACTCGGTCTTCCTCATATCAATGTCTAATAAGATTTCCTTTGAAACACAATCTAAGGATGGCAAGTGGATGAGGAAACTATTGCTTTACTGAGTGTCTAACAATTATTCGTAGATTATATATAACCTTATAATATATTTGTTAGTTTTGTTTGATGACCTATTCACTCCCGTATTTACACAATCAATAAATAACTTTCCCATTCATTTATCGTTCGCTGTGAGAATGAGTACTTTCTGATATCAGAAGTTACTTCATATCCAACCTATGTTGTTCCATGTTTACATGGGTGTCAGTTTTCTTTTGAAATATGTTTACTCTTCCAATATTTGTGTAATCAATAAATAATTTGTTTCAATCATTTAACGTCCTGTGAAACCAATACAATCTGATATCAAGTGACTGCAGTCCACACTGTTCATTTGTCTCTTTCTTCTTGTGCTGTAAACTCTAAATGTAAGAGTGAACAATTTAACGTCCTGTGAAACCAATACAATCTGATATCAAGTGACTACAGTCCACACTGTTCATTTGTCTCTTTCTTCTTGTGCTGTAAACTCTAAATGTAAGAGTGAACAATTTAACGTCCTGTGAAACCAATACAATCTGATATCAAGTGACTGCAGTCCACACTGTTCATTTGTGTCCTTCTTCTTGTGCTGTAAACTCTAAATGTAAGAGTGAACAATTTAACGTCCTGTGAAACCAATACAATCTGACATCAAGTGACTACAGTCCACACTGTTCATTTGTCTCTTTCTTCTTGTGCTGTAAACTCTAAATGTAAGAGTGAACAATTTAACGTCCTGTGAAACCAATACAATCTGATATCAAGTGACTGCAGTCCACACTGTTCATTTGTCTCTTTCTTCTTGTGCTGTAAACTCTAAATGTAAGAGTGAACAATTTAACGTCCTGTGAAACCAATACAATCTGACATCAAGTGACTACAGTCCACACTGTTCATTTGTCTCTTTCTTCTTGTGCTGTAAACTCTAAATGTAAGAGTGAACAATTTAACGTCCTGTGAAACCAATACAATCTGACATCAAGTGACTACAGTCCACACTGTTCATTTGTCTCTTTCTTCTTGTGCTGTAAACTCTAAATGTAAGAGTGAACTATTTAACGTCCTGTGAAACCAATACAATCTGATATCAAGTGACTGCAGTCCACACTGTTCATTTGTCTCTTTCTTCTTGTGCTGTAAACTCTAAATGTAAGAGTGAACAATTTAACGTCCTGAGAAACCAATACAATCTGATATCAAGTGACTGCAGTCCACACTGTTCATTTGTCTCTTTCTTCTTGTGCTGTAAACTCTAAATGTAAGAGTGAACAATTTAACGTCCTGTGAAACCAATACAATCTGATATCAAGTGACTGCAGTCCACACTGTTCATTTGTCTCTTTCTTCTTGTGCTGTAAACTCTAAATGTAAGAGTGAACAATTTAACGTCCTGTGAAACCAATACAATCTGATATCAAGTGACTGCAGTCCACACTGTTCATTTGTCTCTTTCTTCTTGTGCTGTAAACTCTAAATGTAAGAGTGAACAATTTAACGTCCTGTGAAACCAATACAATCTGATATCAAGTGACTGCAGTCCACACTGTTCATTTGTCTCTTTCTTCTTGTGCTGTAAACTCTAAATGTAAGAGTGAACAATTTCTGTATCAGTTTTTTTCATAGCCATTCAGTATCTTAACAAATTCAATTTGATCACGTTTTAATCTCTTCGTATCCTTCTAATACTAATTTGTACATCCAGTCTTGCTGCAATATTGGCTTCTCAGGAACGTCAAATGTGGAGTTCTTTATATCCAGTTATCTGGGTCGAGTTGTTCTCAGGTGCAGCCTTTGTACCATGAGTGCAGCAGCAGTTAGAACAATACATTGTTTATAGTTCTATGAATATTTGTAGTTTTAAGAGCACTTGTTTCGATATGTGGATGATGAGGCAGTTGAAGGTCTTGAAGACATTGACATCTGAGATAATGGTCTCAAAGCTACACCGACATCTGAAGTCTCAAAGCTACACCGACATCTGAAGTCTCAAAGCTACACCGACATCTGAAGTCTCAAAGCTACACCGACATCTGAAGTCTCAAAGCTACACCGACATCTGAAGTATCAAAGCTTCACTGACATCTGAATTATCAAAGCTACACTAACATCTGAAGTCTCAAAGCTACACTGACATCTGAAGTCTCAAAGCTACACTGACATCTGAAGTCTCAAAGCTACACTGACATCTGAAGTCTCAAAGCTACACTGACATCTGAATTCTCATAAGCCCTGTTGCTTTTTGCCCATATAATATCGATAGTGGTTGGTTGTCTCGAAGTTAGCATACACAAGTTGATGTTATTATTGCACATAGAAAACATAAATTTCATAATCTGTAAAAGTGAAAATAGTAACTCACAAATGCATCTGAATTGTGGATTCACAAATAAATCAAAATGTTTGTAGACAACATTGGTGCTGAGTTCATCTTGTTTGAACACTGGTACACTGATAAGGTTGTATTTATGAGCATGGGGAAACTGGAGATTGTGGTGTAGAAACACTTGGGAGTTTCTTCACTGGTTTTCATGATTTGTCAGAGAACTTGTACAATCAGAGAAATATTGATCCACACTGGCAAAGATAAGCATGTCCTGAGTTGTAGTCTGACATCCTTTGCTAATGGAGCGGCTAATTAAGGCTTCCTTCCTGTGCGAGGAGATGGATTCTCTCAACAAGACTCCAGCTCTCGAAGGAAACTGTATCAGGCGATGCCTGTGATTGTATGAACTTTACTTTAAGTACCTGATACAGTGCAGCCTCATTAATCCACACCCAACAATTTAGACATCATTTCACAAGAATTTCCAAATGTTAATAAAAATTATACTCTGCTCTTTGCATGATTCGTTTATTCAGAAAACTTATTTGAAGCTAACCAAAGTGTGTACATTTATAATGCTGCCCTGTACAATTAAATATGCTGAACATTTGTATACATTATAATATATATATGCTGCCATTTTTTATGTGCGAAATAAAGATGTTATTATTTATAGTGAGATACAGACAACTGTCCATAGCAGACAGGTGTTCACAAGAAACAGGTTTTCCTAGCAATGGCTGCACTGGAGATTATACTGTGTATATTCCAAAAGGGAGGTAATCCATGTAGACAATGCACTAGACATTGTAGAGGTTCCATCTGTACATCGCGTGTTCACAGTGAAACCTATTTTATGCTACTCTGTACTTATGATGGTATGTGGATCCTTTATTATGTCCACATGAAAATATGATCATTCAAACTGACCAAGTAGGCCTAAATTAAAACTGTTTGTCTGTGGCACCAAGCACTTTGTAGTACAGCTGGTTCGATGGTTGTATTGTGGCACAAGACAATGAACTGCTATGGCTGCCAGATTGATTCAATAGAACCAAATGGATTGAGTGCAGTATATCGTCATACAGTGCTCTGTTATTATTCTCAAAAGAAGGATATGGCCATTGCTGGTATTTATCTGGAATACTTATAGTTGCAGGACACATCATTAATATGATTACGTACAATGAATAGACCAGGAATATTGTCTCCTAGTCTAGTTTGGTTACTAGTATTAGCTGTGTTTAGTGTGCACGCACCATAACGTTTCTGTATTGGCTGTTAATTGTGTTGTGAATTAGTTAGTTTTTGAATGTTGATCTAGCTTGTGTATCATATTATTACTTATCTTATCTATGGATAGTATTCTTTACATTCTGACACAGTGACATGTTTCTTTTAAAAAACCTTTTGACCAATCTTTAGGCTAAAGGTAAACTATGCGTAGCCCAGGCAATGTTCAGCAAACCATTCTGATAGTTAGGTTGGAGGTAATGTTTCATCTTCATTTCTATTCTTTATTTAATATTTTGGCTGTATTCATGACACTAGGGGTAGGTAATAACTGATAAATGTTTTTGTCGTTTTGCATTTAGTTCAAAAACCTGTTGTCAGCTGGATGTCATGTTTATCTTCTATTGTATTCATGTGTCTTATTATTAAACATCTTTTTCATTGATAGACTGTAATTTGATATGGTCTCTTAATGGAGGTAGATTAGCTTATGATTTTTCTGACAGAAATGTTAGTTATAGCAGCATTTACCTGGGCTATAACGAGTTGCAGTATAATTTGTCTTTGGCCTTAGTAGCAGTGTGACACTTGCATGCCATAACCTGCCTCGTGCAAGTATATAAATGGCTTATTGACCAGTGCATTTTATCTGGCCTTTTGACTCCATATTTATTTGGCTGAGCGTGATGCAGTTATGGTGTACTTCTGTCTACAAAGTGCCGGTTGAACGGTGGCTGGTCCATAAACTTTGTCAGTTCGACATGCCCGTTCATGTTTGTTGATTGGATGTGGAAACATGTTTCTATGATGTCATAATAGTGGAACTTTTAGTTTGGCACCCGGACATAATTTCATGAGAAAATAATTTCAAAAAGTTAATTAAAAATATGCCTCATTATGTGTATGATGTTTCTTTAAAGAAATGTTAATCCGGACATACACACTAGGAACCAAAGTTCTAGTGTACATAATGCACGTGTGTAAATGTGTACAATGCAAAATGTGTGCACATAATACCCACATATGTCTCAAATAATAAAATACTGGAACAAAGGATTGAAGCTAAAAGAAATGTGTAATGATGCTAATACATAGAGTCCGTTTTGTGACAGGCACGGGTGTTGTCTACAAGATTTGGGCAGTGAAAATAATAAATATATTTGATAACATTTAGTAAACTGATTCATTGTATATTATTCCCCTGGTTACGCTGTGTACATCAAAATGTCTGACACAATGTCTCAGTTGTCTGAGATGTCCATATCAGAAATAAATAATTAGATTATTAGGTTGATTTGTGTTTATGATTACATACTGTGATTGCGTAATGAGAATAAACTTTGCTTTAATTTAAAGTTGCAATACATTGTTTCTAATAGTAACAAGAATGGTGGCTTATGGTAATGACAACATTTGCTGACATTAGTAAAAAAGACTAGCCAATTTGTATGTACAAAATATTTCATAAGCATCGTTGTCATGCAGATGTAGTACTTTTTCACTACTTTTAGAACATGCACAAACATCTCAAATGTCACACATCATATAGTTTATTTGATATCAAACTCAGATTCAATCGTAATACTCACAGTATTAAATGCTGGAATTGGCTAGTTATTTAAAAACAAATGTTTTCACAGGTGGTCTTGTAGAGAGAAAATATCACCGGGTCAAAATGAGGATGAAAAAAATTATTACTTTCTCCAGACAGCGTTGATGTGTGAATTAGTAGTTTGCGCACACAATGTGAAATGCACTGGGAAACAGTGTGAGTGTGTGTCGTTAATTTGCTACATTTGTGTAGTGTTTATCTGTGTTGCAAGACATTATTTCTAGATCAGTTTCCTTTGTTGTAGTAAAACTAATTCCAGAAAAAACCATGTTTATCTGCTCTGTTGTGTGAATTGAGAACCATAATAAAAATGCTACGGTTGGTACAGTTGTCATAAACGTACTTACTCGAAGATTGGGCTGGTGTGACAGTGCAGTGTAGTAACTGCAGTTTGATCTGACCGGGGCAGTCGTGCAGGACAGTAGTGACCATTACAGGTGACCATTACCTGCTGGACAATGAATTAATCTACCCCACTTCCCACTTGCTAGATTGTACTTGGGATGTATCAATCTATCCTGCCGAGGCACTCGCAGTCTGAATGACATCAGTGGAGTTCACAGTAGATGGCCTACTATGCCATGAGACTACAGTGTGTGTGCTTGTGTATTAGCGTGGTACATGCCATGTATTATTGATGTAGGGCGTTTTGGTTTTATGTTTATATTATGTGTATGTTAGTAATAGCAGTGTGTAGTGTATCGGTGTCTCATAGCAGGAGAGTTAACAGCAACAGCTGTGGAAGCAAGTTACAGTAGTGGTGGCAGCTACAGTAGCGGTGGCAGCTACAGTAGCAGGGATAGCGACCATAGCAATAACAACTAAGGGCGCAGCAGTGATGAAAATAATTACATACAAATAGAACTGAATGCATTACTGAAATGACATCAGATGATGAGCTTGTAATATTTAGATAACTGCTTCGAAGAGGTCTTCAGAGAAACAGGTTTTTACTGTATTTAAGAGATAACTGCTGTATAACAGGATACCTGGTGATATAAAAAGACACAGTTGATGCTATCGCAAGGCTGGCTTTGTTCCACTGACAATACATGTGTATCTGCCTTGCCATTATATTTTCCAATCACGCATATCTAGATCTGATCCTGCCTTATCAGGGCCACCTCAAGCGGCTGGCTGTAACTCCCTTTGTGACAGAAAGGTGCTGTCACAAACACCCTGGCCATGGGAGATGCCCACTGGGGTTGGGGTATCTAACAGTGGACAGTGTTGTATTGATGAACACTGGGGTATGACTTGTTGACCCAGTTATTGAGTCTAACTATTTCCTTTACCCAATGGAAACTAATCTGAATTATGTATTTGCTGATATCTAGCAATGTATGAAATAATCATGGATACATAATTTGTAGGCATCTTACCTTAATATTTGGTGAGCATTCCTCACGATTGAGTATAATTAACCTGGTTACATTAGTAACATTGCATTTTCTTCTGTGTTGCTTACAATTGTGAGCAACATTTCAAGATTTTAAATAACAAATCTGACAAATACACATTTTGATGCTATTAACTATTTGATCATTTAGTTGACAATTTAAATTGAACTTAACTAAGATGGTTGATCAACTGTAAATGATAAATTGATTGATAATGAAACATATCTAAATTGTAAAAAAATATACATGATTTAGTCTATCGCACCAGCTGAGCAGGGTTGGGTCTAACATCTTTGAAAAGTCACCACTTACCAGTCGTGACATAAATGGATGTTTCACATATAAGAATATACAGTAATAATTCAAAAACTTTCAAATCCGCTTAAAACCAGAACTCAGTCAGAGGCACAACAAAACAGGTCAACACAGAATCTGTATCAACAGAAGGCATTAATTGGTGATAAAATTCACAGGTGTGGTTCATGATATTTCACTAATAAACGATCATGAATGCTAAGTAAGTTGCTAACTATGCTCACTGGTGTATGTGGATCCTGTATATTATCACTGATGCTTTCAGTTTCACTACAGAAACTGACAAGGAATGTCAGAGTAGTGAAACAACAGCATTGGTACACAAGGTGAAACTTACAAACTATAATGAAGTAAATTATTGTGAAGTATCTGTGTTTGACAACACTTAAACACTGAATGCGTGGCCCCCATCTGAACATGGGACAGTGAATGGTATTTCCCCCTTACATAAATATGGAAAGGATGAGCATTGGGCCAACTCAGTCAGTTATTATTCCAAAATTATAACCTATTTCCCCACAACGTTTTTGCATGGGAAACTGAAGGTGCATAGCTTGGCTCCTCTTTCTGAGACCCGCTGACCAGAACTGTATACTTGTTGGGGTAGATAATATACAAAACTTAGATTGAAACTAAAGGCATAAATTCTTAAATCTTTCTGTGCATAGATAGTGCTATTTATATTTGATTGGTTTCGATAGTGACAAAATTGCACCTTATACATGTTGCAGTTTTTCTTATTTTTCGTTGGTCACTGGGCGCAGAACGTCAGTGATTCCCAACAAATATGAATGTTGAGATGCTGACCGAGATATTTAGTGAGATCACATTTCTCGCTGCCTACAGGGTCTTACGTCTTAGATGGAATGGATTGTGTAGTTACGAGTGATACGTTCTTTGATGAATTTATTACATTTTATTACAAGATAAATAAAGGCATATTAGAGGATGTTTAAAGTACTTTCATTATTATTTTGTATTGTACTGTGTTGCAACTAGCACAAGGCAAATGTGACCGAGGGGTTTGTGTTCTTGAAAGGCTTTCAGTGTGCCACAGGTGCAGCCTTACAGTGGCCAGTGCTGGCACTCATCATTAATTTACCATCTCCCATCTTCTGTGACATCCAGGTCTTGGCTGTCATCCTAGTGTCTATTTGATGACATGGATAAGACCAGGGCACAGTCTGATTTACCTGACAGTACTACTAACTCTAATTGACATGTCACTGTTTCACCATCTCAGTGCTAGATCTTGTCAGTTCCACTGTCGGGGCTACAGTAAACAGATCTGTATATTTGTTATGACTTGATGAAACATGGGTAGGGTTGTAACATTGATTTGTTGACGTATCAATGTATCATGATACTCAGCCTGCAATTAGAGTAAGATATACAAGTGTATACATGTTGTGAATTGCCAAAATATTAAAAATAATGTTCCCCTTCACTTTGGATGAAATGTTTAAATACAATATTCATTTATTTAAAATTATTTAATAAAATAAAAACATATATATATATGCTAACATGCATGTTGTTTATTTAGTAATCATATATCAAAGAAACAATTGAAACTCTTCAAAATACATTATGATGCTAGTACTTAACAAAATACCATAGCTCTCATCCCAAACCCCAGATGTGATTCTTCCAGGGGAACACAGTATTTAACTGCCATAACAACAAACATCATTAGATTTTTATACTTTTTGTGACATCCTATCAACTGTAACTCACGTATCAAGATACAAACAATATTGTTATTTTCACCAACATTAGACTTATACACTTGGATTTATCAATATTTCAACACCTGTTTTCCAGTGGTTGCATCTTCATTGAAAGTTTAATCACCAGACCTCAATCCTTGATGTGTTGTTTGCGTCATCGATGCTGCAACTCCATCAAGGTTTGTAATATAGTTATACCCTCCTGCCTGCATCATCTGTGACAAAATAGCTTCACAAATGTGATAGATAAATGCAATAGCAATCATGGTAAGTAGAGGGGATAACTGGCTGGGGGTACATCAAAGCTGCCTTAGTGTATTCCGCCTGCTTGCCAAATGTCAGCTGCTGCACTATGAGACATACTAAAGTGTTTTCAATGAAAATTGCTTCCAGCTGACTTTCGCTGAAATCTTTACTAACATTGAAAGGTCCAAACACAATTTAATTTTATTCGCCCGTTTCAGACTTATTTGATAAAAAATCAAACCATCTAGACAGTATGATCTATTGATTATAGCTAATTTGTAAAAAATATATTTTGAAATCATTAAATTGTTTTTGATGATACACTTAATAAAATTGGCAAATAAATTGCCAAAGTGGTCGGGCTTTTATACACCATGATGCAAGACATTTGACACTTTCATAAGTTACCCAACCAAATGATCAGTTAACCATGTGTATCACAAGAGCTGTCTGAGACTACATCCAGACCTAGCCCTGAAGGTGTTCATGTCAGTACTACACTAGGCAAGGTGATACCAACGGACAGTCAGGTACTGTAAGTCATACTCTGAGAAATAACCATTGCACATGTCAGAAGTTGCTGTACCCCAGTGGCACAGCTAGAGGCTGTGGACTCTCAGTGTAAGCACTCCTCATGTAAGGAACTGCTGCAGGAAAATAACATCAAAATCTCCATTCTGACCTGCACCGTGTAATGTAGTAAATAAACCCATGGATGTAGCGAACTATGGACATATTGAACGGTTTGACCAAGTTTAAACATGCTCCTTAATTAAGAATCCTCTGTGTAATGTAATCATTTATTTCTGCACTTTTCAGTGTCTATTCCATTAGATAATTATTATTAGTAAGTTCACTCAATCACATGTTTGTTGTTTCTAGGCCAGATTAAAGCCAACTTCAAAGAAATAAGTGTCAATATGCAATATGTACCAATAGCTACTGTTTACAAAATGATCATTTTGTTTATATTTTTAACATTTTGCAGGTGTATATTTCATACTGTGAACACTCTTTCAAGCATATTAAATGCAATTTGGTGGGCACCATTAACCTGAAATAATTGACATATTTACTCTGGTATTAAGAACAGTATTAACAAATGAGGAATGAACATTGTGCCTTTAACATTCAAGGTATTTCTGTATAGTAATACTCACTGCAATTTCATAGTTACTGTTTTTTATCATTTCTGTGTTTCAGGCAACCGTATCATGATATGGGATAACCGTTCACCAGCAATTTAAGGGAGATTTAACTTTTTAAATGTACCTTAAAAGACGATGTAAAATGGTCGATATGTTTCAGGGCAGTAAAGGTTTTCAGGATAGCACATTGGGCTAGTTTGGCACCACCTACAGTGATTTGACTGAGATTACTACCCAGGGAGAACTAAGTCAATGATAGTCACTAATCTATCATGAGCTCTGTTTCGCCCTCTCTCTCTCCCTCTCTCTCTCTATCTCTCTCTCTCTTTCTCTCTCTAACGTGGGAGTCCCATCTCTCCAGTGGTCTGCCTTCGAGAGGTCACTTGTCAACAGGCTGTCTGTCTTGAGTGACCAACTCCATTTAGGGGTGACTTCTGTTGACAGACCATCTCTACTGAGACCACCTCCTTTAGACTGCTCCAGATTAAAACTTCTCTAAGGTGACCATGTTCATGAAGGTCGCCTTTTTGAGAACACATTCCGTGGGTAGGTCGTATCTGTGTTGGGTGCTCAAATCTTAAGACATCATCATTGTTGGAGTACATTTATTGAGAGACCACCTCCATTGTGAGACCACCTCAATTGTGAGACCACCTCCATTGTGAGACCACCTCCATTTGGAGACCACCTCAATTGTGAGACTACCTCCATTTAGAGACCACCTCCATTGTGAGACCACCTCCATTATGAGACTACTTATATTGCTACTTCTATTGCAAATCCACTTCAGTTGAGAGGGTACTTCTATTGGGAAATCATGTATTTTATGAATGTGAGACCACCTCTGTTGAGAGACCACCTCTGTTGTGAGACCACCTCTATTGAGAGACCACCTTTCTTGAGAGACTTCCTTTCCTGGATACCACCTCTCCTGTGAGACAACCTCTACTACGAGACCACCTTACTTGAGAGATCACCATTGGGGTGGTCTGTCAAGTGAGACGTGTAGGTACAGGCAGAGTGAGACTGCAAGCGAAAGAGGTCCCTAACCCTCTGGGGGATACTCTAGAAAACGGCCTTAAGCCTGTGCAATTATGTACCCCTTAATGTAGGGCTGCAGACTGTTTATGGGGCCTGGGACACAATAAAACACAATCAGATGCATAAAATTGTGTCATTACTTGACCAATGCATTGCGTGTGTGGCTCCAGAGAAGATACATAATGGTCATCAAGTGGGCAGTTCATCTTGATTCGTCCAGACTTCTCAAACACTGCCTTTACCCAGAGTTACCCAACCGCCCCTGTGTGGTTGGCCATTTCCCCCTGGTCCTTTGATGCAATGCAACACTTAAATACCCCCATATCCACCCACACTCAATAACGTTTTGACCGTGCTGCTGCAAGCCTGGATGTTTGGCCATGGGAGACAGTTATCGTGGGCCATGGCCACATATCTAGTGCACAATTTGTAAAACTGTATGTGAAATAATAGGATATGATTCTAGGTTACATGTAATGTGTTAATGACTCATAAAATGTGACAGTACTTGATCGTCTTTGTTGCAACTGGAGCTCATGGAGGCAACAACACTTCTCAATCAATGTACCCTGTCAGTGGCTGATTTCTCCATGTCTTTCCATGTGATTTAGAATGTCTCCTTTTCCTGAGCTAGTGACTTCCTCAAATATTTTTTGGTCTACCCTGTTTTTTGTTCCCTTTGGGGCTCCATTCTAGGGCAAGTCTCGGGAACATGGTGGTTTCTTCTTTCTGGAAACTCTCTTGCTTGATGTTTTGTTGGTATACCGCCCACTTTAACTCTAAAGTTTGTGATTTTGTCTTGCCAAATCTCAATAAATTATGTCACACTTTTATTTAAAAATACAGCCATTCTATTTACGTATATCTAACAAAAACAAATTTATTTTATTGTAAATTGTTTCTCCTTGTTCACCTGTTGTAGTAATTATATAATAAAACATAACCTTTAGATCGGGTAGAAAGTCCAGAATGTAGACCAGATGATCATTTCCTGTGGCAAAAAGCTGATACCGACACATCCTAAACACTACCACTAAAGCCTGGGGAGGGGTGTGAAACTGTAAAATGTTCTCATAAGGGTGAACCAAGCAATCCTATCCAATACGCACACATGCAAGCACATGAACATACACACACACAAGATTATCTGCCTGAAAAATGCACCAGCATATCAGTAAATGGACCAGTTGAAAAAACATTAAAAAAGACCAAAACACAAAGTTGCAGATATGGCGAGAAAAACGATCCCCGTTATGTTAATGCTGAAAGATAAAGATGCCTGGGTGATTGTCTGGCATACCAAATATTGACCCTCGTCTATCTTGAGTTTGTCAGTTGCTGGTTATTGTGACAGAGTTGTAGGTTTGGTTTCTGTGTTTGCTGAAAGCGTGTAGTCGTGTATGCGTGAGTGCATATAATTATGACTATGTGCATGCTATGTTTGCAAATTCCCGATATATGAAATCCCGCTCCGCCCATATGGGATTTAGTATGTAATATGTACTGACTAGCAGACTTTAAAAATGTAATAGTTGATTGTCTTATGACATACTGCACTCTGTTAGAATTTTAAAACGAATACTTTGCAAGTTTGTGTACGTTTATGGGTGTGTCGTGTGTGTTTGTGGTTATGCGTGTGCATGATAAAACTGCATGTGCATGCATGCATGCACATGCAAACACACCTGAGTGCAGTTGTGTTGATGAAAGATGCTCCATTCCATAATTTGTGTAACATGACGATGATTGTTGTCCTTTGATTGTTATCCTTCCTTGTACAGCCCTGTACCTGGGTCAGCCTTCAAGACTCCTTTCTATAATACCTATTTGACCGCATCATCACCCATGGGCGATGAGTTCTTCTAAAAGTGGGGGAGGACGATTATGCCGACATAGGTGCTAATGTAGATCCGCATTATGGCCCCCATACAAAACTGATCCACAGCAACACAACTTAAAGCGGGTGTACGTGATAACAACCAGATATTGATCAGTGCCAGGTTTCACAAAGCGTTCGTACTATATGAAGCAATAATTGAAATAGGAAACACTGTCATTGTCGGATGTCTGATGAAAACGATGTATCTCTAAACAATCTTACAACATGAGTAGCTTTGCGGAAATTTGTATTCAGTGCACTCCTGCTGACGTGAATTGCATCAGCCGATTTTCACTTAGTTTAGTCAATCTTTTTCCTCTGTTCCGGATCTATGTATAAGGCACTAAAATGTATAGGCCCTGATAAGTGGAACTTCTGATAACTAGAAGTATAACCATGGGAAACTGGAGGTTCGGATTGTCCAGAGTCCACTTTAGCTTGGAGATTGTGTCGCAACTATACAAGTTTCATGAATCAATTTAAATTTGGATTGTCATATGAAGGATTGGTTCCCGGCTTACCGCTTCGTGAAACCGTATCCACCATCGCAGTCCAGGGCCAGTTTCACGAAACGTTCATATTATACAAAACGTCATACAGAGGTTCAAATTCACTCGTAGTTTGAACGTCAGGAGTTTGTAGTGCTCGCTGTGCTTTGTAAAAATATTCTCAGTTAATGCCATCTTCGTTAAACATCCACATTTCAAGTTCCTTCGGTGGGTTTGACCTTTGTTTGCAACTTTCGCGTAACGAAGTCAGGCTAAATTTGCTCCCCCAAGCGAATATGAATAAATACGGCAGGTGTCGCCACTACATTTGCAATGGTCTAGAAGTCTGACATCCAGGTGCTGGACATTTTATTTTCATCCTTCCTCATGGCTATGTACTGTCAGACAATCATTCATTTCCGTTGCTACAGAGGCTTACCTTATGAAATAACCTCAACATCGAGAAACGTTTCTTATAGTTCTCGTCTAAATTAACCCGTCTATGAGTCACCATTTGAGCACTAAATTAACCAGGCGTTGTAGACGTAGTTTGTGCAAAGTATGGATTGCTGGATACTTCCTTCGCTTTGGCGCTGCGCTGGTTACCGGAAAAATTTTCAACAATTTTCTGCCAATTTTTTTGTATTTCTGCATGTTTATCGTCTATATTTTGATAACAAATGTATATGTGTATGTGGCTGATATGGGGGTGGGCGGTAATGCGAGCAGGTGGGTGGTTAACCCAAATTTCCGGGACATAGGGGTGGGCGATAATGCGGGTACTGGCGGTAACATGGTCAAATTTGGTATATATATAAGGTATATATATATACCATATTTGACCGCGTTACCACCCGTACCCGCATTATCGCCGATCCTCTATGTCCCGGAAATTTCGGTTAACCGCCCACCTGCTCGCATTACTGCCCACCCCCATATCAGCCACATACATATATACATTTGTTATCAAAATATAGACAATAAACACAAATTCAACAAAATGGGCAGAAAGTTGTTGAATATTCTTCTGACTTAATGTGGTCTGCTCTGACGTTTTTGGTGCTGATTTGGCACTGATTAGCACTTCAGCCAGCAGGCACTGCATTTTGAGTAACTTTGTTATGTTTTTCTACTTTATTATTTGATGTAACTTTTTCCATGTAATATGTCATGTAATAAAGCAGGCAGGTAGGCCACAGAATGGCCAGAAAGTTGTTGAATAGTCTTCAGACTACACGTCCTCTGTCGCTGGTTGATTGAATAGCTCTCAAACTCTCCACAATGTATCATGTAATAAAACCATTCCTCTGAATGTAAACATTAAAAAACAACATTGGAAAAATTAATCGATGGTAGCGCCGCATGTCCGCGTTGGTAGCCAGCGAAGGCGGTATCCATACTTTGCACAAACTACATCCAATGTCTGGTCGATTTAATGCTCAAATGGTGACACATAGACAGGTTGATTTAGATGAGAAATATAAGAAACGTTTCTTGATATCGACGTTATGTCAATAACGTAAACCTCTTTAGCAATGGAGATGAATGATCGCGTGACATTCCGTAGCCATGAGGAATGGTGAAAGTTAAATGTCCCGCACCCAGATATCCAACTTCTAGAACATTGCAAATGTAGTGGCGACGCCTGCCCATACTTATTCATATTCGCTTGGGGGCACACCGGCGCAGTCAGAGCCTGACCTGGTTTCACCTAGCTTGCGAACAAAGATCAAACCCGTCGAAGGAACTTGAAATGTGGATGCTTAACGAAGATAACATTAACTCAGAATAAATTACAACATTGCAAAAACCTGACGGACAAACTACAAATGAATTGAGAACCTTTGTATGACGTTTTGTACAATAGGAACATTTCATGAAATTTCCAATATCGCCATGTACCGCGATATTGGAAACGGTTTCACGAAGCAGGAATCAATCCTTCCTACGACAATACAAACTTAAATTGATTCATGAAACGTGTAGTTACGACACTCTCTAAGCTAAGGTGCACTCTGGATAAGTCGAACCTCCAGGGTTCGTCCCATGGTATTACTTCTAGTTATCAGAAGTTCCACTTATCAGGGCCTACACTTTAGTGCCTTGTAGATAGACACGGAACCCAGGAAAAAAATTTACTTAACTAAATAAAAATTGGATTATGTGAGTTCGCATAAATACAAATATCCACAAAGATATTCATATGTAGTAAGATTGTTTAGAGTTACACCATTTTCATCAGACGTCCGTCAATGACAATAGTTCCTATTTCAATTATCCCTTCATACAGTATGTGAAAGCTGGCGCAAGTCGATAGCCAGTTGTTGTCTCGTACACCTGCTTTAGCTTATATTGTGTGACCATTTTTGCTTGGGGGGGGGCAATAATGCAGATCTACATTAACACCCATGTCTGCATAACCACCCACCCCCACTTTTATAATATCTTGACCTAATCGCCCATGGGCGATAATGTAGTCAAATACGGTATATTGTATGTATAAATATATATATACATAATATATACTGTACTTTCCTTAGCACAACTTTCTCTTTCGTTCAGTGGTCACCTCTCTTCTACTGTGACGCTAACACACCCGTCCCTTCTTTCGTTCAGTGGTCACCTCTCTTCTACTGAGACGCTAACACACCCGTCCCTTCTTTCGTTCAGTGGTCACCTCTCTTCTACTGAGACGCTAACACACCCGTCCCTACTTTCGTTCAGTGGTCACCTCTCTTCTACTGAGACGCTAACACACCCGTCCCTACTTTCGTTCAGTGGTCACCTCTCTTCTACTGAGACGCTAACACACCCGTCCCTACTTTCGTTCAGTGGTCACCTCTCTTCTACTGAGACGCTAACACACCCGTCCCTACTTTCGTTCAGTGGTCACCTCTCTTCTACTGAGACGCTAACACACCCGTCCCTACTTTCGTTCAGTGGTCACCTCTCTTCTACTGAGACGCTAACACACCCGTCCCTACTTTCGTTCAGTGGTCACCTCTCTTCTACTGAGACGCTAACACACCCGTCCCTACTTTCGTTCAGTGGTCACCTCTCTTCTACTGAGACGCTAACACACCCGTCCCTTCTTTCGTTCAGTGGTCACCTCTCTTCTACTGAGACGCTAACACACCCGTCCCTACTTTCGTTCAGTGGTCACCTCTCTTCTACTGAGACGCTAACACACCCGTCCCTACTTTCGTTCAGTGGTCACCTCTCTTCTACTGAGACGCTAACACACCCGTCCCTACTTTCGTTCAGTGGTCACCTCTCTTCTACTGAGACGCTAACACACCCGTCCCTACTTTCGTTCAGTGGTCACCTCTCTTCTACTGAGACGCTAACACACCCGTCCCTACTTTCGTTCAGTGGTCACCTCTCTTCTACTGAGACGCTAACACACCCGTCCCTACTTTCGTTCAGTGGTCACCTCTCTTCTACTGAGACGCTAACACACCCGTCCCTACTTTCGTTCAGTGGTCACCTCTCTTCTACTGAGACGCTAACACACCCGTCCCTACTTTCGTTCAGTGGTCACCTCTCTTCTACTGAGACGCTAACACACCCGTCCCTACTTTCGTTCAGTGGTCACCTCTCTTCTACTGAGACGCTAACACACCCGTCCCTACTTTCGTTCAGTGGTCACCTCTCTTCTACTGAGACGCTAACACACCTGTCCCTTCTTTGATATGCCACAACTGATTTACCTCCTCAAATTTTGTTAATGTCGTTTATGGTGTCTGCTGCAAGTCAACAACTGCAGGTTAATATAGAATATAATATAGCAGTGGGGCAAATGTTGCCTGTACTCTGAGAGTACTAAAACACAGCAAGAATAACACAAGACAATGTTGTGGATGACTTGGAAGTTCGATTTATCATCAGATACTGTTGTCTTTTTGTCCCACGACTGTTTGGCAATGATAATTGATTATAGTGTAATGTAAATCAGGTAATGATTGGTAAATTTGCAACTTTGTAATTTTAAATTGACTGTTTTTTTTTCATTTATTGTCTGTGTGTGTACAGTGTGGCCTCTACATGTCCACTCATGTGCTGCAAAGTGTGTACAATGTAAAGTGTGCATAACACCAAGTGTGCATAACACCAAGTGTGCATAACACCAAGTGTGCATAATGCCAAGAATGCAGTATCAAGTATCAAGGTTTGCAGGCACTACCAGATGTCTGCTACATTGCAAAGACTCAATATTGTACAATTGCTGGAGGTGCTCCTGAGACTTGTCATTAAGACAGTGCCACCTTTTTATACACCCACATCACTGCAAGTAGTGTTACATGTTTTGTAATCGGCAGCTTTCTGTTAATTTCTGGTGCAAGTACTTGGATTAGTATATATGTTAGTCAAGACATGATTTTTGTTCATTCTCCCTCGCTTGGACAAATCACCTATTTACTTTTGCCTGATGTGTCAGTGATGGGAACTCATTGGTATCAGAGCCATTGAAGCCAGACTTGGCACGCACCAGCGATCTCTCCTTGTCACTTCCACACTGCTCCAGTGCACAGCAATTGGTGGCAGCTGGTGCACAATCTGACCAACAAATGGCCATGCATTGGCAACAGGTCTTTCACCTCTGCTGCTCATAATGCTAACTGATTATCAGTGCCCCAGCAATAAAATGGGTGGCTCTATGGAGACTGCAAGAAGGTTGCCATGTGATAGACTTCAGGGATTTCCTGGCACACCACAGGGTAATACATTGAAGTAGATTAACTTGGATTTGGTGTTAGGTTCATTGAAAGTGTCCAAAGTTCTGTGGAGTTCCTTGAGACCATTGTAGGAGACATGTTATAGCTGGTGGTGACCTCGACCACTGTTTGATGGCAGGCAGTTCAGTGTACATTGTCCAAGGCTGAATATCCACTCTGTACTTTAGCCAGACTATGCTGTTGTCTGTCTTGGGTGACCAGACGTCTTTAGAAGAAGAGTCAACTGGCACTAGTATAAATTTCTAGCACTGGTCTTTGTGGTAGTAAAAAAAGTATTTTATGGCAAACTGAGGAATGACCCTTTCATAGTTAAATTATTTATATTAACAAGGCGACATATATTATGTTTTATTTTTAAAATAACTGCACATGGCATCTCTGTGCAAAGTGTGACACAAGGTGTGAAACAATTAAATCATCAATTATATTAAATTAAAACACATCACAAGAAATGAATTCCATTTCCAGTACGTCTGTGAATGCTACGTAGCAAAAAAGGGAACAATTCAAACACAAAATTTTATATAATTTTACAATGTTTGGAACTAAACATTAAAGCTGCAGTAGAATGTGTAGTTATTTTCAGCATGTGAACAATTGACTATTGAGTACTATGAGTAAATAAATATTTATCTCCGAATACATCTGGATATAGTTTGACAACAGTAGCATGAGTTAAAGTTATATTTGTAACTAATTATGGAGATAGAAAGTTGTTGAGCAGAAAGGCCGCCCATGTTGGCTGATAATATACTGCACTCTGTACTTCATTTGCATGTTAACAGGCCAGAATTTGTCTTTCAATAAATCCTGTCTGCGGTATGTCTGTGTGGTTTTGTTTGGTTGTCATCAAATATTATAGAAATTGCTCCACTTTGGGGATATCCAAACAATCAGTTTTCTGTATTCTTGCTGGTAAAATTTAACAGTTAGTTTAAGTGGCATTTGTACTATTTTGTTAGTGTGGCAATTGTGGGTACACAGCACACTATACTGTGTGTGGAATGGGGTATGACAAAACTGCCTTTCAAAAAAGTTCGCATTTCATATATAAAATAAACAGCATTTTTAGTAAGAAATCTTGGCAATTTCTAAATGATGGTTGTCAGTTGGAATAATAAAACGTACACCAATATCAATCATGCACAAATACATACAAATTAAATGTACTGTTAATATTTCTGATATTCCTTGAATGGATATATCAACAAATATCCTGTGTTGTTTTTTGCTTTGTTTTTATTTCTTTGTTTTACTCTAGGTTGGTCAGAATACTTGTTTTATCTGTGATGTTGAATGTGTCTATTTAGGGGTGTGCATGTGTGACTGGATGTTGTAATGGCTCGATTATAGCCACCCATGAGAAATAAATAGTACACATTGACTATCAATCATTGTGTGCCAGTGTGAAGTGAATCAATCTGGACAGTACAGTGGGCCTTGTGGAGTAAACACTGTTTTGTCAAAAGTGTTACAATGGAGGTCAGTCTGGACAATACAGTGGGCCTTGTGGAGTAAACACTGTTTTGTCAAAAGTGTTACAATGGAGGTCAGTTGCACTTTACAGTCCCCACAACTCGCTGTAATGTCCTGTCTGGGTACAAACTCCACACTTGTAGTTGGGGACAGAATGTTATTATGGGAGCTCCCAAATTATCTCTTAACAAAAAGTGAACCCTAAAAGTATGGCAATGGATGGTGGTGAGTTGTGGGGACTCTTAACATAAACCCATGAACCCACTTCAATAATTACTGCCGTGTTCTTGAACAATATGATATAGTTCTTAAGTGTCATACTTGGGTAATTGGGCTGTGGCCCTCATGGACAAGTTTCTGTTAATTTCCACACCAGTTGCACCACTACATTTTAGCATGAAAACATAACGGGTGACTTAAGTTTGTTCACTTTTCTGAGACCCGAGATACACCACTGCCAGGAAGCTATTTGAGGTGACTCCTAGGTTTATGTAGATTGCTTTTCCATGGATGCTGTAATTTAGTATGCAATATTAAACATGTAATGATTGAGTCTGTTATTGGCAATGAACAAACTGGAAGAAAATTGTCAAATGTTATCTTGATCTTGTTTAAAAACTGGTTCATTCGATTTTTACGAGATGAAATATGAAAGTTGCAGAACTTGTGAGATGTCAGCAAGACAACAGCTGTTTTGGGGATTTATGGTTTTGACATTGAGAGGTGGCAGGCTGGTGCTCTGTATTTTGGACAAGACTTAGGGAATGTTTAGTAAAAGCTTTCTGGTGATCTTGTGACATGAGTCAACCAGAGTGACACCCTTATAATTATATCCCCTGCGCTATAGACCGGGATTAACATCAGAACCATTCTGCCATACCTGACGTGAGAATGCGATTTAGGCTGTTGTTTTTTCCATGCCCTCTTGGTGTATATTACTAAATCTGTCATAACAGAAGATGATACCTTTTGGCCTAATTATATCACTCAGGGACCAGCTAAAAATGTTGCAAGAGCCTTACGTAAGTGAGTTTTCTTTCCATGTTCAACGCAAAGTTGTTAGATTAATGAAACTGTTTTTATAATATGAGCAGAATTGTCACGTGAAATCCAGCTTTGTTCTATGTATTAATGGTAAAGAGGACAGTTATTATATATAATTTTCAAAACTCAAGAATAATGTATCATCAGCATATTGATTTGACCTTTTGAGCTATAATCATTTGTAATTCACTTTGTAACTATGCGCCTAATAAAACGTTATTGGTGTTTTTGCTATATATGACATTCTGCACTATCTATGTCTGAATTTAAACTTAGTATAAAAAAATTTTTGGGGTAAAAAACTGGCTTTTTAATCATGGTAACACATACTTAGCTTGGAAAGTGTTATGTTGAAAAGATGACGGTGTTCCTGGCGATGCTCTATAGAATCCCTAGGATGCTCTCACTGGGGTTTTAGATGTGCACATTCATTATTCATGGATTCGATGCATGGAAGAATGGGGGCCAGTATGTGTAGGAAGACTCCAAGTGACCAGCTACACTCAGTCTGTACGTAAGATGTGGATAGACATTACATCTGAGGTGGTCTTCATCAACAACTACCTTTAGCCATGTCATGCTTCCCAATATATCTTAATCTTCGTGCCACATTTTAAGGGAAGTGCCACATTTTTAAAGAACACGTCAATCATAATTTTGTAATGGGGAACATTATAAGAGGGACATGTCATTGGATGAATTGTCTGTTGGTAATTTCTTCAATTTTTTTGTGAGCTCCCTTTATTGTGTAGGTGCCAACACTCACACTGTTGTGATTTAAGATAAAACTTGTTCAATGTATCCACAGGGGTCTGAAATAAATAGAAAAGGCAGGTGATGTCGGGTGTTTTGCCCCTGTTCAGTCACCATGTATATTTCATTGTTTGTATCAAGATTGAACAAGATTGCCACCCAGAGAATTAACTCTAGGTGGCAGGTGGACAAGGAAGCCTTTGGTCAGACCCTTTTATCTATGTATCAGGTCACTCATTGATAAAGCAAACCAAATCGGAGTAAACTGAACTAATGAGAACTGAAAGGCATTGCTAATGCTTCTATCTACAAATAGTGATGCTGAAGCCCAGTGTCTTGTCCTGGTGCTCTATCTCCAAGCCTTCATAGTCCTTGATCATGGGATCAAACCAACATTTATTTTTCACTGACTTCAATCACAATTAATGCCAGTCTGCACTATGCACAACATAACACGTGGTATGCTATGAACATCAGGTCTTCTATTATAAACATGGACAGCAAAGTTCTCCATAATGCCTTACAGTTTAATGTTGAAGAAAATTGAAGTTGCAGATTGCCCTCGTAATTTGTCACCTGCTGAAATCTACAAAAACTGGTTATCAGTAAAATTTAAGCCTGCAGTTTTAATTTCAACCCTGTTTTAATGTTTCAGTAGGCATGTATTGCTTCAAAATCCCATTAAATTTGCTTGTGTAAATAAGTAAGATAGTGGTCTGATCCCACCTGTCACGGGATTGGAGGGCCAGCCGTACTGGCCTGTAGGACTTCATTAGTATGGTAGCTCCAGACATTGTCGATATCTGTATATCACCAGTTGTTGTTGATGCATGGAGGGTGGCACTGAGGCCCTGTCTCTGCTCGATGGGCCTCAGTTGGGGATGGCATGGCTGGGCTCTAAGTCTGCTCTAAGACTCTTTTGTTCCTTGTCACTCATGGCTTATCTCTGCAGGACCCTCTGGACATCTAATCTAGTTTCCAGCCAAATCCTACTAAAATTACTAGCTTCCAAGATGAGGTACTGACATGAGTCAAATGAGGTGTCCTCAGAGCAGACTAACTCGACTCAGCCTCTTGATATGACTTGATCAGGGTTAGGGGGCCATTTTTTAAAACATTGCACCTAAGGCAGGGATTGAAAATCCCCCCGGGAATTGACAAATTAAACATTACTATTAGACCAACAGATCTCCTCCAAGCCACAGCTTGGAAATGGGCAACTCAATCAGTTTGCTTTTTGCTAGATATGCACAGCATTATATGTGACCAGTCTCTGATAGGGCCACCCCTTTAATCACTTATCAAGTTACAGTGTACTACACACCTCAGCCACAACTCATTTGAATGGCCTCTTGACAGGGGTTCTATGGTGCAGGAACTATTTATACAAATCCACTTCAGTGTTGGGTAATCTTTTACTTTACTGGCCTAAATTATTAGCAGCATACCCTGGAGTGAAGGACAGGGATACTAGGATTAAGGTCAGTAGGATAGCAACTGATTTGGACCATTTAAGTAAGAGATTACCCAGTATTGGATAGAAGACAACAACACACACACTCACTGTATTATTAAATGGTTTCTCATCCGTTGAGACAGGTTGTTTGAATTGTTTAGGTAAATTGTCTCAAACCAACAGTAAAGACCCGGTAGCTATGTGAGTCCCAACACAGTACATGAATAATGATACTAATAACAAATTAACTGTCCATTGTTATTCAATATCATTGTTAAATGTTTCACACAATTGTGAGGTTGAGAATCATGTCACATGAAATTAAATGTAACCATGTCACTTGAAATTAAATGTAACATGAGTCTTATGATCCCAATTACATGATGTTGATGTTCTACAAGAGAAGCACTTCAAGCTGCAGTCCATCCCCAATGTGTTCACTAGTGATCAGTCAGTTCACTGATGGCTCTGGAACAACCTGCGGTTTGTCCTTGATCTCCACAGAGCCACAGCTCTGCCAAAGTAAAACATAGCCATTGTCTTCCCCTCACAGATGATAAATATCTGGTTGTCCAGTGAATCAGCTGACAACTGGTTATGCAGCAGAACTTTGAGTGAGTTCTGAACACTGAAGCCCCACTCACAGTCAGCTGTGTGAACTGGTGCAACAATGGCTATGGCAGCCATCTTGAGGAGATTCGGGAAGGTCTCCGGGTAAATCTTGTGGATGAGGCTCGACAGAGTGGCTGTATTGTCTCTCGGAAACCCCTCCGCAATGACCAGTGGCTTGACCTTAGCCCATTCGTTCATGGTGGTATTCTCCTGAATGATGGGCACCGACTTGACACCATGATGACAGATTTGCTTTGAATAGTGTGCCACCAACACTTTGATCTTCTCATTGCCCCATGTTGTTAGTGCATCAGCACTCAGGAACCCTAGTGGCCTCATCCCAAGCACACCCAATGCAGCCAACTTGTTCATTTGGTCTTGCGGGGAAACGCTTCTGAACATTGTTCATCAATTGTGTGATGACCTGTGATGCAGTGTTGTTGAAGTGGGTTCACTGTGTTTGCGTAATGGTCACTGGATGCCCCTTGAATTCGTACTTGTTTTCTCCCTCAACAGATCAGAACTCATCTTCAAGTTGTTTCATATGAGTGGAGTGTTGCACTGTTCTGTCGAGATGTCCCTTCAGTTCTCTCAGACATTGCTCTACAGAAACTGGTACCACATCCACATCAAGATCTTTCTTTTGGAAGATCAGGGCAGGGACCGTGATGATGGGTAAAACATCATCATGAGGTAGGTTGTGGCAGTGAATGCGTAAATGGTGAGCTTCTTCGTGTAACCATGTGATCTTGGGTCACTCTCTTGGGCAAAATATGTGACGAATGAGCACAGCGTGTGATAGATAGTTTCAATTGCTTTGTACAAGGACAACCACCTGACTTCGTGAACTTCCGTGTACCATAATGTTGGTTCATCAAGCAACTCTTGCATTGCTTTTGCACTGTCCACCCTGTTGGAGGAGCACTTGAAGTGATAGAACAATCTGGTGACCACTTCAGGTGTGCAACTGAATTGACAGCCAGTGAGCTGCACAAGGCAAGCCGATGATGTGCAATGCAGTGTGCATTGAGGATGGCTGAGTTTTTTCTCATGAGATGACCAGTAGCATCTTCCTTTTTACCAGTCGTCACATTTGCACCATCAGTGCCAAACCCGGAAACTTTGTCCATTGAAATGTCCTTGGTTTCTAAGTAATTGGTGATTTCACCAGCAATGGCTTTGCCAATGGCAGAAATGATTTCCAGATTACAGCACAGAAAATGTTTTGAACGAAGAAACGTTGTGGGATCCAGCATCTTTGCATTCAGAACCAGCTTCT
The DNA here is from genome assembly GCA_963995525.1 of Escarpia spicata. Classification (NCBI taxonomy): domain Eukaryota; kingdom Metazoa; phylum Annelida; class Polychaeta; order Sabellida; family Siboglinidae; genus Escarpia; species Escarpia spicata. The sequence goes on along the minus strand of OZ023205.1, from coordinate 66,394,588 downwards.
TTGAAAGATATGTGCTTTCATCGGCCAGAGTGCTTATTGTTGGAGATGTTTTCAGTTTAATTTTGACATCCTGACGAATGCAGCCAGCCATAGCATCTACCATATCATTGACAGCGACTAGAGAGGTGTATTGGGCATTTTCCCCTACCATCATGCTGCCAACATGTGGACATTCAAGGGCAGTCAGCAGGTCTACCATGCTTCTAAACTTGTTGAGAGCTACCCCTTCCTTAATCAGCCAATAGATGCTCTTCACTTGAAACTCTGGAGCCTTCTCCTTTCTTGTCATTGATGTTTTGAATGATGTTTCAAAATGTTGGCGCATTGCAATCTCACTTAGAGTCTCAGACAAATTAACATGTCTAGATGATGTGCTGGTTCGAAAGTTGCTGTTACCCTTGGTGAAGGTCTTCTTCTTCATGTGTTGGTCCTGGCAGACTGAGCAAAACGTGAGTTTCAGTTTCATATCATACCGAAGCCAGACTTTATTTCCCGAATTCTGCAACCACTTGTTTTGAAAGGTTCTATGAACAGGATCATGTTTATTCTCTTTAGAGGCAAGTCGAACAACACCGCTGACTTCTATCATGGCCACACCAGTCGCTTGATTGTCATCACCTGTCTTCGTTTTGGCCACTTGATCCTTGTTGTCTGTTTTCGCATTGGCCACTTGATCCTTGTTTTGTGTCTTCGTTTTGGCCACTTGATCCTTGTTGTCTGTCTTTGTATTGGGCACTTGATCTTTGTTGTGTGTCTTTGTATTGGGCACTTGATCCTTGTCGTCTGTCTTCGTATTGGCCACTTGATCCCTTTCGTCTGTCTTCATATTGGCAACTTGATCCTTGTCGTCTGTCTTCGTATTGGCAACTTGATCTGTCTCGTCTGTCTTCATATTGGCAACTTGATCCTTGTTGTCTGTCTTCGTATTGGCCACATGATCCTTGTCAACTCTTAGTATGGGCCACTTGGTCCTTGTCATCTCACTTAATATGGGCCACTTGATCCTTGTCGTCTCTCTTAGTATGGGCTACTTGATCCTTGTCATCTCTCTTACTATGGGCCAATTGATCCTTGTCATCTCTCTTAGTATGGGCCACTTGATCCTTGTATCTCTTAGTATGGGCTATTTGATCCTTGTCGTCTGTCTTGGCCAGTTGTCCTTCATCTTGTTTACTAGGTACCGTCCCACCTGTGTCACCTTCTTTTTTTGCCTGCTGCTTCACCTTTTGAGACACAATACCATTTCCGGGATAATTAGTTATTCAAATAATTTAATATTCACAGTGAAAAGCGCAATATAACATTTATTCAAAGTACTATTGCTACAATAATGCAACTGAAAAATAACATATTTAATAAATTTATTTGTGTGTGCATTTAATTGTGTACATTCAAATCATAATAGTCAAGTTTCCTGACTAGTAATTCTCTTCATGTACCCATCTACCACAGCTGTCACAACTAGCTCCAGGCAGTATTTTACTCAAGTTCACAAGGTGTCCCTATTAACTGAGCAATCAATCAGAATAGGGATAGTTACATCCACCGCAAATTGCAATAAGATATTGCAAGTAATTAAAATAGCGCTTATGTTGGCGAAAATGTAAATTATTGCTGAAGTAACTTAAGCATGGCATGATACGTTGTTTTTCCAAACTGAACTATGGTGCTTGACTAGAGTATAGCGACACCCCATGGACTTGGGTGAAACTAACCGTTTGCTTTGCGTAGGAGCTAGCAAAAAATAGTATTGGTAAAGTTTTATTGTTATATGGAAATTTGTTTTGCTTTGATAACATGACCCATATACTACAGTGGACATGAAGATAATTTGTGGCAAAGTGCTGGATTTTTTTACTATATGTGGCCTTTTTCATGGATATTTGGGGGGTGTGGGCCTACGCAAAGACAAAGTTAAATTTGATGGTGGTAGATGTTGACATAATGACAGATGACATGTATATTTTGCTGCATGGCAAAAATGAAATAGACAACAATCTCTTTTTAATTACCCCAAAATCAGTTGACTAGACTCCTAATGGCAGGTTAGTAATGATGTGCTACAGCAAGTTTTAGTTCCATTGGATACACATTACACACCCGTCTCTGCCATGTGAAATATGCAACAAACTCTATTGATTTATGGGTTTTTTATTGACATGGAAAAAAAGATAAGCTTTATCACAGAATAAACTTGTTAAAGTAGATAGCTGCTAAAAGGTGTGGTGCTACCAAATTGCCAGCACTTGTAAAATAAAGTGCATTATGGTGTAGTTGTTAAAATCCTTGACCCTAGGCTGTATTTTTACACCGGGAGTTCACATATGTCAAAGTCTGGATCTCATCAGGGAAAGATTTAAAGAGTTTGTACAGCGTATTTCATTGGTTATCAACATTATTTTGTATAGAACGTTGCAAGACTAAACATATTTGTATTTAAACATCTCACTTGGTTAAAATAATAGCCATGCAAAATGTTTTATTTTTATGACATGTACAGAACAGCTTTTCTTCAAAACAGACCAAAAAATCTTCACATCTGAAGGTGAAATGTAACAACCAGGTGATTGATTGGTCTGTTCTTTTATACAGTTTCTTACAGTAAAATCACTACATTAATGTAGTTTAAAACATGAAAAACAACCTTGTTCATTCATTTATTTATGTTGAGATCGAAACAATAAGGGAATTCGAGCATTTCAATAATGCGTAAATAAATAATGACCTATGTATCTGTTAACTGTTGAAAGTCATTGTGTATTCCTTTTAATGTTTCTCTAGACAAAGTTTTTGATCAAGTTTATAATCTCTCCAGCATAATTTTTTCTTGGACTTCTTATTGTTTAGTTGACTCTCAGTCCAACATTATAATTTTATAGTGGTTTGGATTTGCACAAAAGTCTGGTGTGATTTCATTCATATTTCTGAAACTCTGAACAGTGTGCACTCGGGAAACCTTTGCTATTTTATCAGAGAGTACAGGTTTTTCTTTGAGTGTTGGACAGGGTTTTCCTCAAGAGCGCAGACAGATTATCAAGTGTTTATCAAAATAACAAACATGTTTTGCTGTTGCTGTGATAGTCCTCCCCGTAGGTCAGCCGCAACGGTGGTGGTTTATGAAGCGAGTTATTTATAGTGTACTACCTCCGTGAATGAAACCAAGTTTCCGACCTGATCCCCACCTCTAGGCTGTATAATTCTGCTCACTGAGGTCCACAACGGAGTGTTGATTTCTGCCTGACTGTTGGGATTATGCATTGCCTTGCATTGTTGGTGTTATTCTACCGACCACAAGGGGGCTACTGTCATGGGCCCACTGCCAAATTTTTGCAACATTCTTTTGCTGTTATTGAGTTTTGGGAAGCATTGCTTGACTGCCGTGGGAAATGTAGACAAACTTCACCTAAATGATAAATTAAACATGCACTGGTCCACTAAGTATGAAGTCTTGAGTGGGTACTCCACAGTCCTAGGGGTAGTTTTTAGTCAGCACGTTGTGCGTTCAGTAAATAAACATGCAGTGCTAACTAAGTTAACTTGTTTGTGGAGGACTGGTACCTGGAGTCTGTCATTCTGCAGTGCATCTTGTGTCAGCCTTGTTTGTCCATACTCAAACTGCACGTTTCTGTAAGGAACTGACAATGCATGTTTCGTGCTGGCATGGCTGCAATAAAGATGTTGTGATAATTGTTTCGACAACGTGATTTGGATATAACAGTTTGAGTACAATGTGACCTGAATTAACTAGTCAGTCTTGATAATGATGTTACCTGTATTGAGTTAGGCTGTCCAGACCGATTGTATCATTTCATGTTGACTTGCTTGTGAAGTGCTATACGTAAACGTGTTGAACAAGACACAATTTCATTTGTGTTCTGTTAATGGAAGTCTTCCTGGATGAAATATCCATAGTTGTCATTGTATAAGAATTATTTTAATTTGTTCCTTTGTTCTAGTAATTCTTATATACTTATATAAATATAATATATATATATATAAATATTTATGTTTTTATAGTTTAATATTAAAAGTATTTTCTAAAAAAGTATGCATGTAATAATGGCATTTACATTTGAATAGTTCACTTCATATCACTGGGACACAAAGAGAACAGACATATTGCTAGATATTGAAGTTACCAAGAGTGACCAGTAAACTAGCAAGGTTTATTATTACTTCATATGTGAATGTCCTCCAACCAAGGCATTGTTGTAGATGCTGGGGTCTTAATTCTGTCTGTCCTTCAGCCAACAATTTGTCACCGTTGGCTGCTCTAATGTATGGCCGTATGTTTTGATCCTGGTTGCCAACAGTGACTCCACCCGATCAGTGGTCAGTGTATCAGTGGTCAGTGTCAGTCGTAAGTCTTAAGCTGTTCCACTTAGTAAGTGTCCTTATCCATATTCTAAAGAAAATGAATTGATCTGCCATAGCACTCACATGGGTCAGTGTGTGTATGGCACTGTATGCGTATGTCTCTTGTACGTGTCATGTACGTGCATGTCTTGTGTGTGTGTGTATTATCTGTGGGCCAATCCGATACAATGCACACGTCTGCTTGGAATCATTATTGTAATTATTGTTTAATCAGTAATTCCAAGGTTGTGTAATTAGTACATCCTCTGTCGCTTCTGTTACTTCATCCTCTTTTATAGGACTCGTGTACAGAAAGCACAACACTGATTTTCCTCAAATTTACCATAAATATAGTGTCTAAGGCATCCTTACAAGTTAAAGAAACATCAGATTTGTGAAATCTACTGGCAGATTTCAAGTTTGAAATGGATGTTTGTAATTATTTATTTCAACGGAAGCCATAGTGCAAACTTTTTTATTATCCTGTTTACGTAGCGCTACCAGATCGAGGTGGTGGTAGCAGTATCACGATCTGAAGCTGTGTTTATATGATGCAGTTGGAATTATGATCACGATTTCACACGGTCATTAGATCAGACCTAAGTCATTCACCTCAACCTGCATGTGCATTAAATACAGACCATAAATGGAGTTGCGTCAGGGAGTTTTTAGTCTTGGGCCGAAGGTCCAACGGATTTATGCCATCACTCTGCGTGCACCGTCCACCATTAGCTGCTATATCTCAGAAACTGTTTAGCAACTTTTCCTCAAATTTTGCATAGACATTTCTTAGGGTACTGCCACTATGCACGAGAAATCTGTATATGATTGAATCATTCTAATTCCCCAGGCCCCCCAAACTGGTAATTTTTCAAATTTTGCCTATTTTTTTCAAAAACTTCAGTAACTTTTTCTCTGATTTTGTATACACATTTTATGTGGTAGTGCTAAAAGACATTGTCATTAAGAAACTGCAACCCTAGTAGACACTACAAAGGCTGTATGCCATGGCATTGGCCAGATTAATGATGTGTCATTGAGAGGCAGTGGATTCTGCCTTAAGGACTGATGTACTGCAGTAAACAGGCAGTTGCTGAAATAAAGTAGCCCTGTGAACTAGTACCACTGTTGAGTTGCCTTCATTGCTATTGTATGATACAGCGTTACTACGTAGCAAGGCACTGTTGAGTTGCCTTCATTGCTATTGTATGATACAGTGTTACTATGTAGCAAGGCACTGTTGAGTTGCCTTCATTGCTATTGTATGATACAGTGTTACTGTGTAGCAAGGCACTGTTGAGTTGCCTTCATTGCTATTGTATGATACAGTGTTACTGTGTAGCAAGGCATTGTTGAGTTGCCTTCATTGCTATTGTATGATACAGTGTTACTGCGTAGCAAGGCACTGTTGAGTTGCCTTCATTGCTATTGTATGATACAGTGTTACTACGTAGCAAGGCACTGTTGAGTTGCCTTCATTGCTATTGTATGATACAGTGTTACTACGTAGCAAGGCACTGTTGAGTTGCCTTCATTGCTATTGTATGATACAGCGTTACTGCGTAGCAAGTGACTACGTAACACTAATAGCAATGAATATTTTGTTATACCATGTTGAATTTTGTTTTCATGTGAATAATGACTCTCGACTTTAAAATGGACTTTTCTCCATAACTAATTCGTGACTGTTTAAATTCTTGTAACTTTGGTTATAGGGCGAATACTTCAGTACCTTTTTTCTGATTTTGTATAGATATTTCATGTGGTAGTGCCGCTATACACAAGAAATCTGTATTTGTCATTCTAACCCCCCAGTGCCCCCCGAACTCCAAAGGACTTCAGGGACTCTGCCCATTTTTAGTCCTTTGGTCCGAAGGTCCAGCAGACTTATGCCATCACTTTGCGTCTGCCGTCTGCTGTGCGCCATTAGCTGCCATATCTCAGAAACCGTTCAGCAACTTTTTATCTAATTTTGCATAGATGTATCTTAGAGTACTGCCACTATGCATGAGAAATTTGTATTTGATTTAATCATTCTAAGGACAGGGCCCATGTGGGCTGTAACTATAATGTGTAATGTGAATCCCTGCTGCACTGGCTGAACCTGAGAAACTTTAAAACAGCTATAGACATAATTATTAATACAAATATAACGATATGGCCTAGGATTCAAATAAAATAACTTATATAAGGTATACTCGAAAAGGTTAAAGCATATTTAACTAAAATTATAAGGAATATTATTAAGAAGTTTTTTTCTATACATGTTTCAGCTATTACTTCACTCCAATTCAATCAGTATTATGTCATTAATTGCTATTGTTTTAAAGTCAAAATGCATGCTATGTATATGTACCTTGTGAACATCACTCACAGTTCGTCTCTTTCTTCTTTCCATTCTGGGGGAGGGTGGTAGGGGCAAAATGAGAACAGAAAATGTGTGTTCATTTTCTTAAACAACCTTTAACTGTGCTACATGCGAGATTGCAGCTCACCAACTCTCCTACAAGGTTTCTACAACCACTGGAAATCAGCCTAAATAGCACAGTATCGGGATAAAATTCTACAGTATTTTTAATAATACATTAACTAATATAATATATAATCTTCACGAAACGGTATACTCAAATATTTTATTTCCAGGTCTATCTTCACTGGCATGCATATAGTCACCACTAAACATGTCAACTTTTTACTTCCATCATAACCCTTAATGATCTGTAACTATGATTCACAAAAAACATTTCATTAATAATTACAAACGCACAATATAGTTCAATAGTTGAAAGGAATTGAGGGCATCTTGGCTCATGTTTTGGAACTTGTTTCAAGAAACAACATCAGCAATGACTCCTGCAAGTCACCATGTTGCATTACAATACAATTTGGCTGTCATTGTAAAGTTTGAAATTGTGTTGCTGTAATTGTTGATAAACTTGGTAAGCTTGGTGTTTGTCATTTGGAATGCTCTACATCGCTGTGAAGCACTACATTCAGTTTGACACATCTAGTGTAACTGGTCATGATTCCGTCTGACGTTTATCCCATCTTGCATGATGTGCCTCTTTCCATACAGCAAGCAGTGCGTGTATGTCACTGTCACCTCACAGTGCAGATGTAGGCGAAATGCAGGCTGCAAAATAAGGCCCGTCCGATCATCCCGGACGAGTAGTTTCATTGATCAGACTAGTCCATGTTTAGAGGAGCAGTCCCATCGGACTAGCTGTGGTTTTGTGAATTAATTTATGCTGTATATATGTGCTAGTTGGGTGTCGTGATGGAGTAAAACAAAATAAGACAATAAGGTAGCATTTTATCACACGCAGCTAAATATTGCGTACGACCATCGAATAGGAAACTTCTTGAACAATGTAAATGGTGGCTGTTTACATCCGGTTAACATGGGTAGTGCCACCATCTAGTGACCATAAGTGATGAGAGACATGGACAAAAATACATGCACGTGTTACAACTTTCAGATACCGTTACGTGCTATCCCATCGTAGTTGCATTATTCCTGCATCGGGTGACTATTTTAGCAAGTTACCAAATGCCAGCAATGTTACTGATTGTTCAGACGGGTTCGGGAAAGGAAACGTTAATAAAAAGTATAGGCCAAATGATGCAACTTAGTCCGACTATGTCAGTCCTTCGTTGTCATCGGTGTCAGGCTTCAAAATTCTGCAGGTATCGCCTTGTCCACCACTCGTCCACCACTCGTCCACCACTTGTCCACCACTCGTCCACCACTTGTCCACCACTTGTCCACCACTCGTCCACCACTTGTCCACCACTCGTCCACCACTTGTCCACCGTGTGCTGCCCCTGATTAAACTAGTCATTTCTTCTGATGACTTTGCAATTGATCTACAAAATCACATGTATTTGTTTCTATTAATGACACATTTAGTTTAACATTTAATTTAAATATATATATTTATGATACAGCAATATGATGGTACTCGGCACATTTATTTTTTAAGGAATGGTAAAACAATATCAGGACCAGTTGTTTGTGAGCCAGCAAGTCCGACAGACGACCTGTCAGCTAAAGCCATCGTGCACCCTGCGTAACGCTGATGAGAAAGGACGAACAAATTCCGAAATATTGTGCAATGGCATGGGTGTAAAGCAGATCTGGTCTTCTATGATGTGCATCTTTCCATAAACAAGCTGTGTGTATATGTTACTGTGACCTCGGAGTGTAGGCATAATGTAGATGAAAAAAAGGGCGAACGAATTCCAAAATATTGTGCAATGGTATGGGTGTTGTGTGTTGTGTTGTTCATGCGCATTGTTCAATTTTTGCGAGTACAAGAAATGGGGTTTGAACAGTGTGTGGTGGGGTTTGGACAGTGTGTGGTGAGGTTTGGACTGTGTGTGGTGGGGTTTGGACAGTGTGTGGTGGGGTTTGGACAGTGTGTGGTGGGGTTTGTACAGTGTGTGGTGGGGTTTGGACAGTGTGTGGTGAGGTTTGGACCACGTGTGGTGGGGTTTGGACAGTGTGTGGTGGGGTTTGGACAGTATGTGGTGGGGTTTGGACAGTGTGTGTTGGGGTTTGGACAGGTGTGGTGAGGTTTGGACAGTGTATGGTAGGGTTTGGACAGGTGTGGTGGGGTTTGGACAGTGTATGGTGGAGTTTGGACAGTGTGTGTTGGGGTTTGGACAGTGTATGGTGGGGTTTGGACAGTGTGTGGTGGGGTTTGGACAGTATGTGGTGGGGTTTGGACAGTGTGTGTTGGGGTTTGGACAGGTGTGGTGAGGTTTGGACAGTGTATGGTAGGGTTTGGACAGTGTGTGTTGGGGTTTGGACAGTGTATGGTGGGGTTTGGACAGGTGTGGTGGGGTTTGGACAGTGTGTGTTGGGGTTTGGACAGGTGTGGTGAGGTTTGGACAGTGTATGGTAGGGTTTGGACAGGTGTGGTGGGGTTTGGACAGTGTATGGTGGAGTTTGGACAGTGTGTGTTGGGGTTTGGACAGTGTATGGTGGGGTTTGGACAGGTGTGGTATGGTTTGGACAGTGTATGGTGGGGTTTGGACAGGTGTGGTGGGGTTTGGACAGTGTGTGGTGGGGTTTGGACAGGTGTGGTGGGGTTTGGACAGTGTGTGGTGGGGTTTGGAAGTGGGTTACAGTATTGTGGAATATCATACCATGCAGTAGCCATCCATTACTGGACTTACAAAGAAGCTTTCTGTGGGTGCCTCAGTCTGGTCAGTAAGTAATTTACCAGTGCGGCACAGCTCCAAGGCCTGATATTATTAATGCAGACATTATTGAGTTATCCATGTAATTGTCTTGGGTCCAGTCGCCAGTGACTAATTCACGCTGTAGAAGATATTAGGTGTATGCAAGCATGCACAGACGTTACACCAGATGTAGGTGTAGGTTTATAAAAGTAAATGAAAAATGTGTTATATATATTATGAGTATTTCTTAAAATGTTGTTCCTTAAATTTGATAGGTGTGATGAAATTTAAAATTGTCTTAATCACAGCAAATATAAACACAACTAAAATGGAAAGCCTCGTCTATCGAGATATGAAGTAAAACATGACCAAACTTTCATTCAATGTCACCGAGTCACAAAAAGTTGATTCCATATTATGTTTCTATACCAGCTGCTGACCAAATAACTATATTACTTGCTGACCAAATAACAATATTACTTGCTTACCAATTAATAATTAAGACCATGGTACACATTTGTATAGGATGTTGTCAAGATTTTGATTCAGTCAGGTTATGATTATTTGTGTTTGACAATGGTGACATTGCAAAATATTGAAGGATTGCAACACTGAAGTATGTCCCCTATTGGAGACATGAACACATGACATCAATTGAACCCCACTTCCTGCCTTCTACAGCCTGGCACTGGGGTAGATTGGTCTGTGGGGGTGTTTGTGGTTTAGTTTTATGTGTTATTCATAGTAGCCCCCCCCCCCCCCCACCCAGTCATAGCCCCAGGGTGAAGCTCCTAGTGATGTCATAAAGGGGTGTGGTTGAAGCCCTGGCTGCATTTCACAGGAACACAGTTCCCTTCTTATCTGTAATCTATAAGAGTAGCAGATACTGTTAATATGGACACTGGATCAAGCAAGTGCTAGTATGATCACTGGATCCTATTTATACAAACACTGACCTGCTAGTACGATAACTGGGCCCTTTTTATACAAACACTGAAATCTGCTAGTATGAACACTGGATCCTGATAATATGAACAGTGACTCCTGGGGTAACACCGCATTAAGGATTCGTCCAACATTACCCAATTAAAGAGTGCCTTTGAAAATGCCGTTTTGGTGTGATGTGTGAATTGTTTTTGAGCACTTTGACACGGGACATGTTGGTCCAGTGAATACTGAATGTACTACTGCATTAGATCTTTCGTATTCGCATGGTGAAAATTTTGCAGAACGCTCCAATATTTCAAAATCTGTCACCAGATTGTGGCAAAATTTAGGGTATCAGGTTTGAGGGGATTTTTTCTGAAAAACGAGCTATGAGAATTTCACAAATTTTCCACAGCATTCGTGTCAATGAAATCTTCAAGAAGATTGTTAGACAAGCTGCAGGAACTGAAGGAAACATTATAATGGCCACCTATGTAAAATCTAATGTGACTTGACCCCTCTGGCTAGTACAATCACTGGATTCTGTTTGTATGAACACTGGACCTTGTTTGTATGAACATTGGATCCTGTGAGATCAAACACGGGATCCTGTTTTGTTCATATGAACAGTGACTCCTGCTTGTATAATCACTGGATTCTGTTTGTATGAACACTGGACCTTGTTTGTTTGAACATTGGATCCTGCGAGATCAAACACAGGATCCTGTTCATATGAACAGTGACTCCTGCTTGTATAATCACTGGATTCTGTTTGTATGAACACTGGACCTTGTTTGTTTGAACATTGGATCCTGCGAGATCAAACACAGGATCCTGTTCATATGAACAGTGACTCCTGCTAGTACAAGCACTGGATTCTGTCATTTTGGACACTGGACCCTGTTTGTATGAACATTGGATACTGCGAGTTCAAACATGTGATCCTGTTCATATGAACAGTGACTCCTGCTAGTACAATCACTGGATTCTGTTTGTATGAACATTGGATCCTGTTTTTCTTGAGTCTTTGCTGCCACGGTGATGTATATGTGGGGACTCAATGTATAGGCAGGCAACAACAAAGTTCCTGGTTTACATGCAAACATACAGTTGTAGGAATAACCTGTGATTGTTTGATATGCAAAAGGAAGCTTCTCTTGATATTTTTTAAAAGTCACCAGTAACTTGAAGTATATTTATGATACTGTCATGCAGCGATATAAACTATCCTTGTCAGTGAATGTTGTGTTTGCATGCTAGCAAGCAGTGTTATGTAAGATATAGTCAGACCTTTGTGATTTGAGGAGCTTTGACATAGGTGATGAAGGCAAGGTGTGGAAGGTTGTGATGTCTACTGAGAAGATGAACCAGGTTGCTGCAGCCAGAAGGTGTTGTCCCTTTCCCCTTGCTGGCCACTCCCAGGTACTCCCAGGTGGCCGGGTGGATAGCTGCTGTCCTCTCATTATTAATCCATTTAGTTGGTCTGGGGCATCCTGGTGGCTCATGTTGTCATGGTGACTTCATGTGACAGGTGACAGGAGGGCTGTTTGTTATTTCTGTCAATGCTGGAGCTGTGGGATTGCTGAATGCCTGGGGATGTTCACTGGAGGCTTGTAGTGTTGGAACCCAGAGCTAGGGTGTGGTTGGTAGCACAGGAATCTCAGTAGAAGCCCATCATGCCTACTTGTTTGAAACTGCAGTGTCTCTGGAAGTCCCAGTGTGTCTATAGAAGCTCCAGGATCTTGTGTGAAGCCCAAGTATCTTGAGGCCATAGTGATTTTATGGAATCGCCAGTGTCTCCATGGAAGCCCCGGTGTCTCCATGGAAGCCTCAGTGTCTCCATAGAAGCCCCATTTGGAGTGGGAAATCCCGCCTAGCTTATAGTGATCATTTCCATGTTACATAGGAGAATTAATGACAAATGTAACAGTCGGCAGGAAAATTGTAAACTTGCCTTCACATTTTAGAATAAATAGTCTGATTCATGATGTACTATGATATCTTGTTGTGTTATTTTTCTTCACCAAGAAACAGTTAATACCGGGGCTACTTGAAAACATCACGAAAAATGTACAGCCGTGACAGCACGCCATGCTCTTTACACTAAGCCTACCAATATACCGGTACACCATGTTCTCTATCCTGAGGTGAAGACTTCAATCCCGCAGTGAATACAGGGTCTACCACGTCTAGCCAATCACAGAATAGCTAGCATAAACGTGTTGGCACGGGCTCATTCTTCACCATTAAAAACTTCATCAAGTATGAGTTTCTTTGCACAGAATGTTAAACAATATTTTAAAATCTGGATTTATTTTGGGTATGTATCTGTACCATAGAAATATTTTTGGGTACGTAATTTTACCCTTTTACCCTGCTGGCAGAAACACTGCCATGGAAGCCCCAGTGTCTCAAGGGAAGTCCCAGTGTCTCCATGGAAGCCCCTGTGTCTCCCTGGAAGCCCCAGTGTCTCCATGGGAGCCTCAGTGTCTCCATGGACACCCCGGTGTCTCCATGGAACCCTCAGTGTCTCCCAGGAAGCCCAGGTGTCTCCATGGAAGCCCCAGTGTCTCCATGGAAGCCTCAGTGTCTCCCTCAAAGCCCCAGTGTCTCCATGGAAGCCTCGGTGTCTCCCTGGAAGTCCCAGTGTCTCCCTGAAAGCCCGGGTGTCTCCATGAAAGCTGCTGTGTCTCCCTGGTAGCTCTAGTGTTGCTCTGGAAGCCGCAGTGTCTCCATGGAATCTTTGTGATTCACTAGAAACCTGTGATATCCCTGTGTTTTTATATTTAACTATAAACAGAGCATATGAGTTAATGGAGTGGAACTGAGCAAGTGGTGCTGCAGCGTAATGTTGCTGCGCCATCCTTTGTTGCGGTGCAGCAGTCCACCAGCAACAGTATCGGTCAGGGAACTGCCAGATCAGAGAAACACAATGGACATTAGCATACAGCTGCATAACGCACCTGTCCACTTCTCCATTGCAATGCCTGCTTCATTAGACACCATCCCATAAATGCACACAGCGAAACTGATGACGGACGCCTGGTGCTTCTCTAAATGTTACTCTGTCCACATCACGAGACAATGTAGTTATTATTATTTGTTAATTACAGAACCGGTCACACCAGTTGATTGTACTGAATGTATCCCCCCTTTTTAGTTCGTATTAACGACAACCTGAGTGTCATTTCACAGAAGTTCGCCACTGTGATATATTTTACTTTTAAACAATCATATAATGTAATCGCAGAACATAAATAATCATCTTTATGGTGTTTTTAATATCACATGTTTAGCCGGGTGCAATGTTATACGGAATGGTCACAAACAAGCATGTTAAAAATAAATCTGACAAAGACTTATTTTATTGACTGCAGTGATTCTCAAGTGATAAAAGCTTTAATTTAACAATCACACTTAGCATGAAGGTCATAATCTTATATCGGATGAAATCTCAAAGAGACATTGAGAAAAGTTACATTGTTGTGATGAATACAGCTAGTGCAAGAGTTAAACATTTAGTTACTGTCAGGGATCTGACTTAGTAGAAAACACAAGGTTTAAAATTAAGAAAGATTGCATCTACGTCTACATCGACAACGGGAAGAACCATTCGGTATATAATCCTGTGGTCACTCCATCGTCCCCATCAGATGACACAACATCAGCATGAACATATACATATATATAGGCCTATATATAGAACAGTGGGTGGTAGGGTGTAGACTTGCATGCCTGTGCACCATGCATGCACACCTTGCCTGCACACCTACAGGGCTGTGCTTGTGTGTGTCTGTGTGGGGATCAGTAACTAAAGCTGCATTCACACCTACAGAATTAAAACGGTTTAGCTAAACTGGTTCATGTTTGAAAATTGTGAGCGTTCACACATGCAGTAGCTAAACCGTTTTAAGGAGGAAGTTGGTATGCACACATGTGCAAGCTAGCATAACAACATTGTTAACGATGACCCCCCTGACCACGCCTCGGCGCCCTCGCTCAGGTCGCGGTTCAGATGATTGGCAATGCACCGATATATAATTGTATTTCCTTCTTAATCGGACTACCCCCGATCGTCTCCCCACAACTCCAGTAACAGCCGAACTTCCCCATCGTCCCAATTGTCGCATCGCACTTGCGTTTCTTTAGATTTTGCGTTGATCGAAGTCGAATACATGATTGCGCCAAAATGTTGTTTATGTTTACGTTATAGACAGGAAGCGACGAGGTGCGAGATCGAATGCGCATGACTGACGTGCTTAAAACATTTTAACTAATCCGCTTGCATTCACACTTGCAACTTGAACCATTTTAGCTAAAACGGTTTAACTAAACCACCTACTGAAGTGGATTAGCTAAACCGTTTTAGTTAAAACGTTTTAGCGCTAAATCGTGTTCACACGTCTGTTTTCTGACTGGATTAGTTAAAATGTTTTAACTAAACCGTTTTAAAGTGTAAGTGTGAACGCAGCTTAATACTTCTGGGTTTAGGGTACATGAATAAAGTGCCAGGGATTTTGAGATAGTGCCCACTTTCTAGGATTTTTGCACCCCCCAAAATAGTTATGGACGTATTTGAAGACTTCAACATTTATGCAGGTCAGAGACATATAAGTTTCTGGTGGCAGGCCAACAGTGGGTGAGCATGTCGTGGAGGGAATCGTAATACCACCTCAAGAGAATGGCCAGTCGAGTAATTATTGCGATTTCCTGGAACTGTTTTGATATTGAGCATGGACATTTGTTTGGTTCCTACAAATTTAGTGAAGACAGTGACTGAGACAAAGTGCAACTGATTCAGAAACGTATTGTACTACCACTACCCTTGGCTTGCGAAGATATTTCCAAAAGTTCAAGTGTGGTCTGATCCCTGTTGTAGATATTCTCAACGTAATATTTAGTGTGTAAGGGAAGCCTGCAGCTGTCACCCCAGCTAGTGTGGATGATGTAGTTAGTTTGGCTGTACCCATCTTGTTTAATGCATGCGTTTCCCTCATACACTGAGCAACTTTCTGTGTCATGAGATTCCCCGAAAGACATCAACTCATTTTTATTGTGCATCTCCACTTTAATCTAACCCCAGTTTATTGCGCCACACATCATTTTTCCCTTTTGAGAAAACCCCCACAGATATGGTGGGCCTGCTGTTTAATTTACTTTACCTATTTTGTTTTGAATTGAAGCTGTCATTCATAATCTGCAAGGCAATTCCTGAAGGCTTGTGTCCACCTGAGGCTGACCACTTGGTCATTAGTGGCAGACTAGCTAATAAACAGATGATTTATGGCCAGGGTAGTTCAGCCTTGGGGACCTCCATCCCAAGCCTGCTTGGTCACTGGTGCATCATCTAGACTGACTGGTCCTGTTGTGCTGGCTACTCCCACAGATGGTACCTTAGAGCAGTGGCTGGTCAGTGCTGGGCAGTACTGGTCTCAGCATGGTGCAAACCAGTGAATGGATTAAGTTTGAAGAGAATTAACAGTGTCATGTCATAGGTGTCTATATCTCAGTATCTAGATGGCAGAAGATGCAGCCAATTCCATGCTGTCCCACCTTCATTCTTTTTTAATTAAATATCCCTTTTTTTTTTTCTGAATTCATCTGATGAAATCTATTTGTTGCACAGAAGGCTGTTCTATCGTTTCCATTGATTTCACATTTCCTTATTACCATTTTCAATGTAAAAGTATATTGCAAACAAAAATGAGTCCAGTAAAATTGACAAATGTTGAGTTCTTATTATTGTATCCTAACTTTGTAAAGTGCTAAAAACAATTTTTGCTGCTAGGAGCACAACAAATATTTTATTTCTGTGTTATCAGCGAAATCATATCATTGGAAAACAGTTTGTGGTGAATGATTGAGTGATTTCACCTCCTTTTCTGAGCAATACTTTGCCATTGGTGATTTCTGAAATCAGTCCTGTTGTGTCTGTTGTATTGTGTTGTTTTCATTGCCCCGTGGCAGGGCATTGTCTGCAACTCTAGGCAGTCTTTAATGATCTGTAATGTATACATGCAGGATTCTATCTGTCTTCCGGCTTCTGCATTGTAAGGTCGCTGCTAGAACTTACTGCAATTTCTTTATAATTGCTGGGAACTGAATCCGTTACCTTTTCAGTCGTGTCTAATTGTTTGATGAAAACTCTGACCTTCCTTTGAACTTAGGCATTGAGATATTTCGCAATGGCTGATTGTCACAATACTACAGTTATCAGTCTGAGCCCTGCGTCTAGACGCCTATAGGGCGCGAGGATCAAGTTACTCTATCATTGGTTCGCTTCTTCTAACAATCATTTCTTATTGACAGATCCCTCGTTGTTTTGATAGGTCATGTGACTGTTGTAGTACTGGTGTGTGATATCCAGAGTAACTAGTTACAGTACATTGTTGCTAAGGCAGGTTAGATCCCTGAATTGGTAGATGATCCAAATTCTAGGATTGCTTTATTAGACATGTAATTTGCTAAACAAGAATCATGGTTGGATAACTTGAATTCCCAAAATATTTCAGCTGAAATACTTTTCATTGTCGGTGGACTGACTTCGCTGTGGATATGTCACATGACCAGGTCATGTGGCATGCTCAGAGTGAAGTCCGCCCACCTACGAAAGCTGAGGGGTCGTCTGAAACATTCTGAGAATTTGACCGAGGTCTAAATAACATGTCTAAATAAAAAGGTTGTTATCATGACTACAGTGTTCAACCACTGTTTCTGTGACGTTTCTACAAATATCAGCTTTAAATAAAACAAATAATTGAAGTAATTTCCATCACTGATAAAATACCAAGTTGAACAAAATTTAATGTCAAAAAGCTATTTTTTGTTGTCTGATAATTAGTGGCTAACTCATTTAATAATACCTTATATTTTGTTGACATCCTAAAGGAATTTTGTTTAATAAAATAAAATAAAATTTATTTATCAAATCAAATTTATTTATACACCACATATCTGTACAAAGCAGATTCATGGGTGTTTACAAACTAAAACATGATGTAAGAATACATTACATAGTCGTTATAATATTACAATACATGTGTTACACATGCTAACAGATTGTTAAAATTCTTTTTTTTCTTTTTCTTTTTTCAGACAATATGGCTTGGTCAGAGATCAATGCTCATAGTTTTTGGTGTTTTCTCAACATCAAAAATGAAAACATCTTGAAAGTATGACAACAGTGTAGACATTATTTCTTTCTAATAACCTTATTCAAAGACACTGTAATACATGCATGTTGTGATCCAAATGATTCTAACTGACAATGTGTTGCTGAAACCAAGCACAATGTTACTATAATACCTTAGTGAACCCTTGTAAGCAGGCATGTACAGAGAGTGAACCCTTGTAAGCCAGCATGTACAGAGAGTGAACCCTTGTAAGCAGGCATGTACAGAGAGTGAACCCTTGTAAGCAGGCATATACAGAGCGTGAACCCTTGTAAGCAGGCATGTACAGAGAGTGAACCCTTGTAAGCCAGCATGTACAGAGAGTGAACCCTTGTAAGCAGGCATGTACAGAGAGTGAACCCTTGTAAGCAGGCATGTACAGAGAGTGAACCCTTGTTAGCCAGCATGTACAGAGAGTGAACCCTTGTAAGCAGGCATGTACAGAGAGAGAACCCTTGTAAGCAGGCATGTACAGAGAGTGAACCCTTGTAAGCAGGCATGTACAGAGAGTGAACCCTTGTAAGCAGGCATGTACAGAGAGAGAACCCTTGTAAGCAGGCATGTGCAGAGAGTGAACCCTTGTAAGCCAGCATGTACAGAGAGTGAACCCTTGTAAGCAGGCATGTACAGAGAGTGAACCCTTGTAAGCAGACATGTACAGAGAGTGAACCCTTGCAAGCAGGCATGTACAGAGAGTTAACCCTTGTAAGCAGACATGTACAAAGAGTGAACCCTTGCAAGCAGGCATGTACAGAGAGAGAACCCTTGTAAGCAGGCATGTACAGAGAGAGAACCCTTGTAAGCAGGCATGTACAGAGAGAGAACCCTTGTAAGCAGGCATGTACAGAGAGAGAACCCTTGTAAGCAGACATGTACAAAGAGTGAACCCTTGCAAGCAGGCATGTACAGAGAGTGAACCCTTGTAAGCAGGCATGTACAGAGAGAGAACCCTTGCAAGCAGGCATGTACAGAGAGTGAACCCTTGCAAGCAGGCATGTACAGAGAGTGAACCCTTGTAAGCAGGCATGTACAGAGAGAGAACCCTTGCAAGCAGGCATGTACAGAGAGTGAACCCTTCCAAGCAGGCATGTACAGAGAGAGAACCCTTGTAAGCAGGCATGTGCAGAGAGTGAACCCTTGTAAGCAGACATGTACAAAGAGTGAACCCTTGTAAGCAGGCATGTACAGAGAGTGAACTCTTGTAAGCAGGCATGTACAGAGAGAGAACCCTTGTAAGCAGACATGTACAGAGAGTGAACCCTTGTAAGCAGGCATGTACAGAGAGTGAACCCTTGTAAGCAGGCATGTACAGAGAGAGAACCCTTGTAAGCAGGCATGTACAGAGAGATAACCCTTGTAAGCAGGCATGTACCGAGAGAGAACCCTTGTAAGCAGGCACGTACAGAGAGAGAACCCTTGTAAGCAGGCATGTACAGAGAGAGAACCCTTGTAAGCAGGCACGTACAGAGAGAGAACCCTTGTAAGCAGGCACGTACAGAGAGTGAACCCTTGTAAGCAGGCACGTACAGAGAGTGAACCCTTGTAAGCAGGCACGTACAGAGAGTGAACCCTTGTAAGCAGGCACGTACAGAGAGTGAACCCTTGTAAGCAGGCATGTACAGAGAGAGAACCCTTGTAAGCAGGCATGTACAGAGAGAGAACCCTTGTAAGCAGGCATGTACAGAGAGAGAACCCTTGTAAGCAGGCATGTACAGAGAGAGAACCCTTGTAAGCAGGCATGTACAGAGGCATGCACATTGTCGTCATCATGAATTGAGTTGGAATGATGTTGAATATTAATCTGGCTCGTATTGCCAGTGTCGCCTTGTCTGTCCATCTGTAGTGTCCAGTGGTGATAGGAGACACTGACAGGAAAGACCTCGTCATTAGCTGTCTCTGTCAGAAGCAACCGAGTAAGCAGAAACACCAGTAGGGGCAGCACCGAGGACAAAGCTGGATGCCATAATTGCGGGTTAATTGGTGTTGTTCCAGCACCGCCTACAGGGGTCAGCACACTGTTGGACTTCCTGCTTGATTACAGACGAAACAAAGTGCATTATATTTTTGAGAAATGATTTTTTACAATGTTCATTTGCTCTGACATAAGTGCATTTGAGTAGTCAGATTTCTAGATGTGATTGTAGCAGCTGTTGACAGTAAAATGGTGTCTTTTTAGCTGATTTTACTAAGCGGAAGGGTATCTGGCAGCAATTTGGCTAGTTGACACTTTAGCCGGATTACTGCCTGCATGCATTTGTAAATATTGACGGGTGTCATACATACAGGCATTTTGCAAGAGCTAGAGATATTAGATTTTGACTAAAATCGACCCGCATGTCAATGAGATGATAATAACAGCAGGTGGGAAGTTTAAGAAACTTTAAAGGTCACGTTTTCTTATAATCACACACAACATTAACATGGTCGTCAATGGGAAAACTGACAGTGTGCTGAGCCCAAGTAGAGAGCCTGACAACGAAAGCACGCTGTAGTCATTGCACAATGTCGGAGGACGCGTTTTACTTCAAATATCTTGAAACAGTTACTGAAAATACGTGTATGGCAAAACTACAGCTGAATGGGACAAACCGTTTTTGGATAGTATAGACTTCTCATCAGTCTGCAAGTCAAAATCATAGTGACGGAACACATGTCTTATAAGGGGGGTGGGGTGCGTATGCCAGTAGTTAAGCCTCAATTTGAAAATCTGAATGAAAATGAACCAATAACATTGCAGCAGGGTGATTCATCAATCGTTTTTTGTTTACTTCAGCTAATTAAACACAAGTGAATATGTTGTCATTGACCCTAATGAAGTCTGAGGACAGTGATTAGCTGGAGTAGGCCATAGCTGGAGCCTGTTATCAGATCTGTCTACTGACTGGACCTTCTAGCCAGTTAAGCAAGTGGCATTGTTTTCTGAATGTCTGCTAATTAAGCTGTGTAATATTATGTAATTGAACTGCTTGAGACGTCTGGCCTTTGAGGAATTCACACCCTAAGGTGACTTTTTGTTGATGTTTACCTTTGTAAATAGGGCACAAGGTAAAAAAAATCAATATACATTTGAATGTAACGTAACAACTGCCTGTATTGAATTTTCTTATAAAACACTTTTTGGACTTTCTGGAAAACTGTATCAGGAGTTCATAGTGCCACCTGAGAACATTGTGCTGGATTACAAATTGTTCTACAGCGAAGTGCTGATTTTTCTGGTGCCTTGCCAAGTTTGGTGGCACCTTTGAAATGTGCATAAAACACAAACACCTGGAGGGATTAAAAAAATTAAAATTGCAGAGTGCTTGTAACATTGGTGCCTATAAAATGTGTTGTTTTCAACATTTTCTCCAAAATCACCATGCCTATTTGGGGTCAGCACACTGTTGGACTTCCTGCTTGATTACAGATGAAACAAAGTGCATTATATTTTTTAGAAATGATTTTTTACAATGTTCACTTGCTCTGACATAAGTGCATTTGAGTAGTCAGATTTCTAGATGTGATTGTAGCAGCTGTTGACAGTAAAATGGTGTCTTTTTAGCTGATTTTACTAAGCGGAAGGGTATCTGGCAGCAATTTGGCTAGTTGACACTTACTGCCTGCATGCATTTGTAAATATTGACGGGTGTCATACATACAGGCATTTTGCAAGAGCTAGAGATATTAGATTTTGAATAAAATCGACCAGCATGTCAATGAGATGATAATAACAGCAGGTGGGAAGTTTAAGAAACTTTAAAGGTCACGTTTTCTTATAATCACACACAACATTAACATGGTCGCCAATGGGAAAACTGACAGTGTGCTGAGCCCTGCAGTTAGGTGGTCAGTGTCACTGTTCATGGACAATCTCATGCTGAATGGTGTGTGCATGAGTGCACGTGGATGCATTCGGGGTGGGCATGCATGTATGTGCATGAGTGCACGTGGATGCATTCGGGGTGGGCATGCATGTATGTGCATGAGTGCACGTGGATGCATTCGGGGTGGGCATGCATGTGTGTGCATGAGTGCACGTGGATGCATTCGGGGTGGGCATGCATGTGTGTGCAGGAGTGCACATGGATGCATTCGGGGTGGGCATGCATGTGTGTGCATGAGTGCACGTGGATGCATTCGGGGTGGGCATGCATGTGTGTGCAGGAGTGCACTTGGATGCATTCGGGGTGGGCATGCATGTGTGTGCAGGAGTGCACATGGATGCATTCGGGGTGGGCATGCATGTGTGTGCATGAGTGCACGTGGATGCATTCGGGGTGGGCATGCATGTGTGTGCAGGAGTGCACTTGGATGCATTCGGGGTGGGCATGCATGTGTGTGCAGTGTCTGTGTATTTGATTGTGTGTCCTAACTATTGTATGTGTATGCGCATGTCTGTACCTGTTGATGTTTATGTGTGCTTGCATGTCTGTACCTGTTTATGTGTGCTTGCATGTTTGTACCTGTTTATGTGTGCTTGCATGTCTGTACCTGTTGATGTTTATGTGTGCTTGCATGTCTGTACCTGTTGATGTTTATGTGCGCTTGCATGTCTGTATGCAAGGTAGAAAGTCACCAGAATAGAAAGCATAACAGTGCAGATTATAAGTCATAACAGACTAGAAAGTCATGACCGTAGTAGCTGGGGTATCCATTAGCTGGAGAGACCTTGGTGGTGTAATTAAACGACCACTAACAATAGGCATGTGACTACTTCAAGAAGCTTAACTGGTGTTGCTTCTATTTATATGTGTGGACACTTGCTATCCTAAATAAAGTGTATAATGTTGTCAGTAGAGATGATGAGTTAGCCAATTTTTCTAGATGCCCCATATTAGTGACAGCTGTCTCTTGTTATGTCAACAAACTCTGGCTTAATCTTGTAAGCAACACCAACACCTTTCCTGTGTCAACAGAGTGCCTGTAGCCATATTCTCTAGGATGCTGTATATAAACAACCTTTAACCTTTGCATAGCACACTATTTATTCAGGGCATTTTCCTAACATATATATGTGTATGGAATAAAAACAAGACATTAAATTTAGATGATTATAAATCCTGGAAGACGACAAAGTATTTGCTGATGAAAACAGAATTTATAACAATTTGAATGACAACACTGTATAAAATATTTAATTTCTCAAATCTATAATTTTGCAATATAGGAACAATTATTTTATTACAGGGAAGGGCATTGGAGGAAACATGTTCAAATCTGTCTTGGTTGTAAGCAGGGTGGATGTGCATAAACCCTTAATTTACCATTGTTTATGGCATTGTAAAATCACAGACACCATGAACTATGTTCATATAATTTAGCCTGTAAATTCGCTCCTTCTTTCCGCCCTTCCCAGAGGATGTAGCCTCTTAATGAACTGCTACAACAGCCAAAGGGGAGATGACTTAGTGACCACTTACTGAAGACAGCAGCCTCTGGCCAGCTAAGATAGATGGCCAGATGGGTGCATGTATTCTACAGTCTCTGCAACAGTTCCTCATTATGTATTATACACCAGCAGGGTAACCTAGGTTAACTTGCTTCCCAGATCTAACTGACCAGATGATGTTTTATAACCAAAAGTGAATGACATTTGGATATCGTCTTCTAGGAACCTTTGTATATATTTATAAAACAAATCCTCCCTTATTTGGCTGTTTTATTAGAAACTGCAAAAAAATCAACATCCTCCAAGATGTATTGGCGTCGTGCCAGTTGGCTCAGTGCCAGGTAAATATTAGCACTGCCCACAGTGTCAATGTATGAGGCAGCATAAAAAACTTGGCGTGAGTCCAGCTGGATCTTAGGGGTCATGTCAGTGGCGAGTTTTACAGGGGTGTCCCAAGTGGTTGACAGTTGAGTTATTTGCATGCGCTTGCTGTGTTTGAACACCATAGTTGGTATGTGTAAACTGTCTATGTTCTCACAGCTCCGACAGATCAATTGATTCATGCCTACTGAGGTGCAGTTGATTACAGATTTGTTCTCTCCATACACCTGTCACATGCTCGATGATAACACGCTTACTGGTTGTTGGGTAAAACATACATCACATTTTTGCGGTGTTACCTGGCCTATTCTGTGACGCGATCTACATATTTTTTAGCAGCATTTCGACCTGTCGCGTTGCACGTTGTTAATGGCGCATATTTACAACTGCCTATGCATATGTTTGCACCTCTTTTGTATGGGCGGCAACACATTCTGATAATGGCACATGTGTTTTACATTGAGTGTAGACATTGGATAGGCTGCCCGTACAGAGGTTGCCAGTCCATGTGGGAGCTGCATGTTGTCACGTGTATCTGGTGTGGTCAAATACCTCCTCCCGTACAGAGGTTGCTGCATGTTGTAACGTGTATCTGGTGTGGTCAGATACCTCCCGTACAGAGGTTGCCAGTCCATGTGGGAGCTGCATGTTGTCATGTGTATCTGGTGTGGTCAAATACCTCCTCCCGTACAGAGGTTGCTGCATGTTGTCACGTGTATCTGGTGTGGTCAGATACCTCCCGTACAGAGGTTGCCAGTCCATGTGGGAGCTGCATGTTGTCACGTGTATCTGGTGTGGTCAGATACCTCCTGTACAGAGGTTACCAGTTCATGTAGGAGCTGCATGTTGTCACGTGTATCTGATGTGGTCAGATACCTCCCGTACAGAGGTTGCCAGTCCATGTGGGAGCTGCATGTTGTCACGTGTATCTGGTGTGGTCAGATACCTCCTGTACAGAGGTTGCCAGTCCATGTAGGAGCTGCATGTTGTCACGTGTATCTGATGTGGTCAGATACCTCCCGTACAGAGGTTGCCAGTCCATGTGGGAGCTGCATGTTGTCACGTGTATCTGGTGTGGTCAGATACCTCCTGTACAGAGGTTGCCAGTCCATGTAGGAGCTGCATGTTGTCACGTGTATCTGATGTGGTCAGATACCTCCCGTACAGAGGTTGCCAGTCCATGTGGGAGCTGCATGTTGTCACGTGTATCTGGTGTGGTCAGATACCTCCTGTACAGAGGTTGCCAGTCCATGTAGGAGCTGCATGTTGTCACGTGTATCTGGTGTGGTCAGATACCTCCTCCCGTACAGAGGTTGCCAGTCCATGTAGGAGCTGCATGTTGTCACGTGTATCTGGTGTGGTCAGATACCTCCTCCCGTACAGAGGTTGCCAGTCCATGTGGGAGCTGCATGTTGTCATGTGTATCTGATGTGGTCAGATACCTCCCGTACAGAGGTTGCTGCATGTTGTCACGTGTATCTGGTGTGGTCAGATACCTCCCGTACAGAGGTTGCCAGTCCATGTGGGAGCTGCATGTTGTCACGTGTATCTGGTGTGGTCAGATACCTCCTGTACATAGGTTGCCAGTCCATGTAGGAGCTGCATGTTGTCACGTGTATCTGGTGTGGTCAGATACCTCCTGTACAGAGGTTGCCAGTCCATGTGGGAGCTGCATGTTGTCACGTGTATCTGGTGTGGTCAGATACCTCCCGTACAGAGGTTACCAGTCCATGTGGGAGCTGCATGTTGTCACGTGTATCTGGTGTGGTCAGATACCTCCCGTACAGAGGTTGCCAGTCCATGTGGGAGCTGCATGTTGTCACGTGTAACTGGTGTGGTCAGATACCTCCCGTACAGAGGTTGCCAGTCCATGTGGGAGCTGCATGTTGTCACGTGTATCTGGTGTGGTCAGATACCTCCCGTACCGAGGTTGCCAGTCCATGTAGGAGCTGCATGTTGTCAAGTGTATCTGGTGTGGTCAGATACCTCACAGTGGAGCTCTCCTGTAGAGTCGAGATAGGATTATAAGTGTTTCCTGTGATTGAGCACACTTGCCAAGTGGTGACAGATTACCATTTTCAATTAGTCCGCAGTAACCAACTGTGAAATTGTGGTTTGTGCAAGACATGTTTCATGGCTGAACTGTGGTGTTTATGCACAAAGGTATTTTTCTTGTGGCCTGTCACTAGTGCTGTCAGAAGCCTGTAATTAGCTCTGCCTGCCAACCGTTGTACTGATACAAATGATTGCATTATGAGAACCTGTATTTGTACATTGTGATTGCTTAAGGGTTCTACTTAGATCAGGTTTATTGCATTAAAAACAGTCGGATTGCCTGAACATTGACCCAAGTTTCAGCAATAGGTATTTTACGCACAAATAAATGTTATTATAATCTTAAGGAAATATTAATTGGAGCCAAGGAACGGTCAGTGTGGTATATAGTGGGAAAATGATTGCTGTCCCTGCATTTACGAACAGTGCTGGAGAGCTATTGATACACACAGATTCCACAAGAAGTGAGCATTTGTCTGTGCCTTGGGCCTCGTGTGCAGCTTGTTAGCAAAGACCAAACATTCAAAATAACTGCTCGAAATAACAATTGGAATGATGACGTGTGCCGTCTTCCATGTCTGCGTGCTTTATTGAAACAAGTATTCAGTGAGTACACACGCACCACACAAAGTTCTCACAAGTACTCATGGACCATACAAGTACTCATGGACCACACAAAGTACTCATGGACCACACAAGTACTCATGGCCCACACAAGTACTCATGGCCCACACAAGTACTCGTGGCCCACACAAGTACTCGTGGCCCACACAAGTACTCATGGCCCACACAAGTACTCATGGCCCACACAAGTACTCATGGCCCACACAAAGTACTCATGGCCCACACAAGTACTCATGGCCCACACAAGTACTCAGGCCCACACAAGTACTCATGGACCACACAAGTACTCATGGACCACACAAGTACTCATGGACCACACAAGTACTCACGGAGGAACAAATGTGCTAGGCCAGTACACGTAAACACAGACCATACAAAGTTCTCATTGACTACACAAAGTACTAGTTACACCAATGCACAGCCATCACATAAAGTGAGCATAGACAGACCCCAGAAGTACTTGACAACAGAGAACATAAAGTACTTTATCAGCAGGCACATACCATACAAAGTACCTATAGTTAAATTTCATTGAGTCTTGGCAGGCAGTATTATAGCATTATGTTTCACAATCCATATGAGTGTTGGCTCAACTAATGTGACCCTGTGTGAGCACTGGTCCATGAGTTACATGCAGTCTTACCTATAAGAGAAACAACACGAGCCTGTCTGGTAGTGAGCACTGGTCCATGAGTTACATGCAGTCTTACCTATAAGAGAAACAACACGAGCCTGTCTGGTAGTGAGCACTGGTCCATGAGTTACATGCAGTCTTACCTATAAGAGAAACAACACGAGCCTGTCTGGTAGTGAGCACTGGTCCATGAGTTACATGCAGTCTTACCTATAAGAGAAACAACACGAGCCTGTCTGGTAGTGAGCACTGGTCCATGAGTTACATGCAGTCTTACCTATAAGAGAAACAACACGAGCCTGTCTGGTAGTGAGCACTGGTCCATGAGTTACATGCAGTCTTACCTATAAGAGAAACAACACGAGCCTGTCTGGTAGTGAGCACTGGTCCATGAGTTACATGCAGTCTTACCTATAATAGAAACAACACAAGCCTGTCTGGTAGTGAGCACTGGTCCATGAGTTACATGCAGTCTTACCTATAAGAGAAACAACACGAGCCTGTCTAGTAGTGAGCACTGGTCCATGAGTTACATGCAGTCTTACCTATAAGAGAAACAACACGAGCCTGTCTGGTAGTGAGCACTGGTCCATGAGTTACATGCAGTCTTACCTATAAGAGAAACAACACGAGCCTGTCTGGTAGTGAGCACTGGTCCATGAGTTACATGTAGTCTTACCTATAAGAGAAACAACACGAGCCTGTCTGGTAGTGAGCAATGGTCCATGAGTTACATGCAGTCTTACCTATAAGAGAAACAACACAAGCCTGTCTGGTAGTGAGCACTGGTCCATGAGTTACATGCAGTCTTACCTATAAGAGAAACAACACGAGCCTGTCTAGTAGTGAGCACTGGTCCATGAGTTACATGCAGTCTTACCTATAAGAGAAACAACACGAGCCTGTCTGGTAGTGAGCACTGGTCCATGAGTTACATGTAGTCTTACCTATAAGAGAAACAACACGAGCCTGTCTGGTAGTGAGCAATGGTCCATGAGTTACATGCAGTCTTACCTATAAGAGAAACAACACAAGCCTGTCTGGTAGTGAGCACTGGTCCATGAGTTACATGCAGTCTTACCTATAAGAGAAACAACACGAGCCTGTCTAGTAGTGAGCACTGGTCCATGAGTTACATGCAGTCTTACCTATAAGAGAAACAACACGAGCCTGTCTGGCAGCACCCAGCTTGACTGTGTCATCATGACATTGTGACTGAGTGGGACACAGGGATATGGGCCTTACAGTGCGTATTACAGTGGGTGGATGAACCATTTGTAGTTGAACTGTGGTCCGCTTTATGACATGCTGATGCAGGGTTTATTGATCCATACACACACACACCTTTGTTTTCTCTTTATGGAGACAGGAAGTCTCAGATCTGTCATAAATTGCTACGACTGTGGTTGAGAGGACAGCCCAATAGAGCACATGATGAATAGGGCCAATGGCTGCCCAACAGGCTTATAGGGAGTAATTGGGCAGATGTACAATATTACTCACATTACAGATGTACTGTACAACACAGAGACACAGACAGACAGACAGACAGACAGACAGACAGACAGACAGACAGACAGACAGACAGACAGACAGACAGACAGACAGACAGACAGACAGACAGACAGACAGACAGACAGACAGACAGACAGACAGACAGAGATGGATAGACAGAGACAGACAGACAGACAGAAACTGACAGACAGACAGAGAGACATATTTTATTTTGACCTCAAACTGAAAATATAACATAAATAAACATAATATAATTGAAAATATAACATAAATAAACATAATTATTATGTATATATAATTATATATATAAAACATAAATTTAAATAAACAGGTCAGCGAAAGAGAGCCACCTTTGCGTAAAAAAAAAATATATATATATATATATCGTAGTATGGTAGGGCTCATCATAAATTAGAATAATTTATTAATATTATAACATATATATTATATTAATGAAGGTTGTATTTTGATGTAATATACAGACAGCAAGTCGATTTATATTATTATTTACAGTCGGTATCCCCTCTGGTACCCCCCCTCTGTTGTCGTAGTGCCACCGCTACGACAATAGCATCACATCATGTGATCAGTATTCATTTCAAATCATCAAAAATAAAATTAATAATGTAATAATGATAATTTAATGTTTACACAGGATGCACATATCTGCCAAATAATATACAAACGTCACCTTAAGTATAATTTATGAGAAAAAAGATATAAAAGTTTAAGGTATATTCGAATTTCAATAATTTGGTAAATATACCATCTATTCCATAACTCGATTTTGCATTTAAGTTATCAGTAATATTACCTATGTAATTTTTGTTAATTTTTTCAAAAATAAATTCTTAATTGTGTCTTGTAACATTGGCATATTTTTGCTTTGTCTCATCATGATCACATATTGTATTCAAACAGGTAAAATATGGCTGGTGGTCTGGACATTTTCCAGTGGTTCATAAACTTATCCAGTGAAATATTTCCACATTTGTCACTGCTGTTACTTGCTTTATTAAGTATATTCCAGTATTCTGCAGGCTTGCTATGTTTTAGGTTGCGCAAGTTTTCATGTAACTGTTTATGGTAGCATTTTTATATTTGTATATTAAAGCATTTATACCCACTAGCCAATTCTCTTAACTCTGCATTAGCTTCGTAATTTTTGATTTTCTTTAGTTTACCTTTTGTTCTCAAATAATCTGTCCTCTTAGTTTTACACATAAAGACATAATCTGGCATAACTTGATAAGTCTTTGTAGCAGCACATTTGTACTTCCAGTGTATCATTGCAACATAACATGCATACTGTGTGCCACATTTGAATGTCATGCATGTAATATTTCCATGCAATCCATTTGCATATATAATATAAAACTTCAACAGCCGTTAATTTTCACTTTTTGACCCTTACCATATTCAATGCTCCATAACTTCGCCAATTTTTGTAGCAGTCATAATTTTTGAAACCGTGTAAAGCACCCTACCCAACCTTTACAAGAATGTAAGAAAACAATGTTACAATTTTTCCGACATCACTCATTTGGTTAGCTGGGGTCACATATCGACGTATTAGTCCAAAGGACTTCACGGCCTCTTGGCCCATTTTTTATAAGAATACCAGATGTAGTATTTAGTGTGGCTTTGGATAGTTTACACAAAAAGTTATCTATCAGTGTTGCATTATAATTTGAAAATCATGTCGGTAAAGTTATTTTTGGATAAAAACTATGAGTAATTAGTGCATCGAGAAAGTCTCCAAACATACCTGCTGTGTTAACTCTTAGTAAATTTATGTTGAAATCTCCATCTATTATGACTTCTTTATTTATTTATTTCTAAGGAGTCTAATATAGGAATAAATTTGTCAGTAAAAACTTAGTAATTTTCAATATTGTCTCTGGGCGGTCTGTAAAAATGTTCAAGTATAATATTTGTTGTTAAAAAATTACCAATTATTTTAATGAATTGACCTTCCCATATTGTTGATGAGTTAATTAGAGACTTAGTTTTATATGTATTTATATTTCTGATTAAGGTAATCAATCCACCTTTATGCTGCAGTGTTTCCCTTTTACAATGCAATGATAGCCGTTCAACTGTATAAAGGAGGCATCATCGTTATTGCTAAGCCATGTCTCTTGCAAACAAATAACACTAAATTTAAAATCACTACTTAAAATTGTGAAAAAATGTTGTGTTGCTTTCAACAGATCAATAAGATTTTCACTGACTACATATGGAGAATGTTGCAGTACGTTTATAACTTTATACCCACATCTTCTTCATCATCGGTAGTTTCATTAAGACATAGAATGTTGCGTAACGAATGTGTTTTATCAACCACTACTTTCCACATGCACAGTTTACATGCTGATCAAGGAATCCTTGATCACCAACCTGTTGAAAGAGAGGTACGCCACCTTTCCCTGTTGTCGTGCTTCCCGCAGTTTCAAGAGAAGCTCTTTTCATTTGTCGACATTTCTCTGCAAATAATCCTCGATGACAAATAGTCCATTCGGTCTAGTTTGTTTTGCAGCTTGCAGCACAAGTTCTTTGTCTTTGTACTTTTTGAACTTCACAATCATCGTTCTTATTTTGGCAATGCCAGTTCCCCGAATACGATGGACCTGTTCAATTTCTATATTTCTGGTCATTTCCTTCGGGATGTTGAGTTCTTTCGCCAGCTTGACACAAACAGCTTGTTCCGTCTGTGCCCAGATGTACCAAATAACACTTGACAGATGAACAATACAACACACGACAGATGTACTGTACTAACACATGACACATGTACTGTACTAACACATGACAGATGTACTGTACTAACACATGACACATGTACTGTACTAACACATGACATATGTACTGCACTAACATGACATATGTACTGTACTAACACATGACATATGTACTGCACTAACACATGACAGATGTACTGTACTAACACATGACAGATGTACTGCACTAACACATGACAGATGTACTGCACTAACACATGACATATGTACTGCACTAACACATGACAGATGTACTGCACTAACACATGACAGATGTACCGTTCAACACACAGGTAGATCTACTGTACAACATAGTGCATATCACATGTGACAAATGTACCACGCTTCACACGTGACAGGTGTGCCTCACTACACACGTGACAGGTGTGCCTCACTACACACGTGACAGGTGTGTCTCACTACACACGTGAGAGGTGTGCCTCACTACACACATGACAGGTGTGTCTCACTACACACGTGACAGGTGTACCTCACTACACACATGTCCGTGGGTACCATGTTTACCTGTTTAGTTTATCTAGCTCTAGTTCACGTTCCTTTAGCCAAGTCTAAGCACATTACCATCCTTCAGTAGCAAATGTATTAAAATGAATACTTACCAGAGAAGTTGAGATGGTGTTTGAGTAGTGCTTTATCTTTAATTCTTAGTATTAGCTGTATTAATCAGTATTTAAAGCTTTGTATTATAATCCAATGTGGACAGGTACCATGGATGTGACTGTCTAAATA
Organism: Escarpia spicata; assembly: GCA_963995525.1. NCBI lineage: Eukaryota > Metazoa > Annelida > Polychaeta > Sabellida > Siboglinidae > Escarpia > Escarpia spicata. The sequence continues at coordinate 66,362,839 of OZ023205.1, read as the reverse complement.
AAGTTTCTTACAATTGTGTTGCAGTAGAGAAGAACAAGCCCTTGTTCCAACCATCGATCAAAAGAACAAATTCCCTGGACACTATCGCCAGCAACTGGTATCTGAAGAGTGAATGGCCAGGTCTGACGTCGGAGAAAGCCACCCAGGTCAGTCATCATGTCTAATTGTAATACTGTAATTGTAATACCATTCTATGCTGCTCCAAGCATTGCCAGTTAACAAAACAAACAACCTTGCCTTAAGACCATTCTATGGTGCTTCAAGCAATGCCAGTTAACAAAACAAACAATCTTGCCTTAATACCATTCTATGGTGCTTCAAGCATTGCCAGTTAACAAAACAAGCAACCTTGCCTTAAGACCATTCTATGCTGCTTCAAGCATTGCCAGTTAACAAAACAAACAACCTTGCCTTAAGACCATTCTATGCTGCTTCAAGCATTGCCAGTTAACAAAACAAACAAACTTGCCTTAAGACCATTCTATGCTGCTCCAAGCATTGCCAGTTAACAAAACAAACAACCTTGCCTTAAGACCATTCTATGCTGCTCCAAGCATTGCCAGTTAACAAAACAAACAACTTTGCCTTAAGACCATTCTATGCTGCTTCAAGCAATGCCAGTTAACAAAACAAACAACCTTGCCTTAAGACCATTCTATGCTGCTTCAAGCATTGCCAGTTAACAAAACAAACAACCTTGCCTTAAGACCAATCTATGCTGCTCCAAGCATTGCCAGTTAACAAAACAAACAACCTTGCCTTAAGACCATTCTATGCTGCTTCAAGCAATGCCAGTTAACAAAACAAACAACCTTGCCATAAGACCATTCTATGCTTCTCCAAACATTGCCAGTTAACAAAACAAACAACCTTGCCTTAAGACCATTCTATGCTGCTTCAAACATTGCCAGTTAATTAACAAAACAAACAATATTGCCTTATGACTATTCTATTGGGTCGGACTCTCGATAAGCCAAAGGGCTTCCTTGTCCACCTGCCACCTAGAGTTAATTCTCTGGGTGGCAATCTTGTTAAATCTTGTTAAATCTATGCTGCTTCAACCATTGCCAGTTAACAAAACAACACATTTTGCCTTAAGACCATTCTATGTTGCTTCAAACATGCCAGTTAACCTATAGTGACATCGTGTCATCGGAATTAAAGGATGATTAATACTGATGCAATGGCCAAAGAGGCCAATGAAAGATGGGCTGTGTCAAAGTCTTAGCGCAGTGGACAATTGGACCATAGTACACTATTGGCATATGAGGAAGAACTGCCATGTAGTAGAAATAGACGCTGTAACAAATTGCATTTGTGGTGCTTTGGTAGTTTGGCAAGTGAAGGAAGGTCGTGCTGGCTGGCAGTGCTCGGCAAGTATTGGTGAGCTGTGTGGCATTTAGGTGACATCCATGATATTCTGTCACCGGGTGTCCAGGGTATTATGTCATCGGGTGTCCATGGTATTCTGTCACTGGGTGTCTAGTGTAATCTGTCACCGGGTGTCCAGGGTATTCTGTCACCGGGTGTCTTGGTGTAAGTGGTGTTGTCTCTACCTAGTTCAATTTCTTCAACTTAAACGTTACACACAGAACTTTGCATAGAATCTCAGCTTCACACTACCAGGTAGTGTCATTAACATCTGGTGGTCGGTGTTTGTTTCACCGCCACCTAGTGGTCGGTATCTGTTTCACTGCCACCTGGTGGTCAGTGTGTGTTTCACCGCCACCTGGTGGTCAGTGTGTGTTTCAGTGCCACATAGTGGTCAGTGTGTGTTTCAGTGGCACCTGGTGGTCAGTGTTTGTTTCACTGCTACCTGGTGGTCAGTATTTCACAGGTTGTTGTTTTGCTGGACCAATGGCTTGGTTGGTGGCTGAGATAATTCCTGATTGTAGAAGCGCTTTGTTGCTGCTGGCTGTGCTGATTAAAGATATCCGTTTGATCTGGTAATTTCCGAGCGATTTGATTACAGTGGCAGTAACCGGGAGGTATCAGATTGATGTGTATTAACAGTGCATCGCTGGCAACATTTATTCTGCAGCCTTGGCTTTGGCCAGGAAGTACTGCTGTGGCTACAGCCATTAATCACCTGCATTGGGGCATTGCCTTCCTGTCTCCTGCCTAGAGAGGTCAGTCTTGCCGTCTGACCACTGTTCGCTCTTGAACTGCAGTCTAGTCTTGACCTGCTGACCAGATGGGTCAATCCTAAAGGACCCTTCACTCTGCTTGGTAATATGATGATAATATTTAATAATAACCGGGGTTACACCAATTGGCAGGAAGCCGAGATGAGAGGTGCAATAAACCATAGTTGTTAGGCATGATACAATGACAACAGTCATCATTAGAGGACCACTGATGATTTATGGTGGACATGCAATTTACATTAATTTAACCTGGAGATGACTGTGGTAGTTAGTAGGTAGATACTACATCTTTCTCAGTCTTATGTGATCTTCTACGAATGGCTAAGAGTGGAAGACCAGTGTTCGAGCTGACGCAATTTTTGGGCGATATTATATATTCTGCGGTTTTTCGAGGCGGGACGCGGTTTTTCAAGTTTCACCACGGACGCGGTTTTTCATGTTTTGCTGCGTCCCTACAACACAATTTTATGGTTCTTCAAAGTTATTTCTAGTCCCAAGTTAGACAGGTTGCTTACAAAGAAATACGACTGATATCCAAATTGTGTGTTGACAACCGCACTTTCGTTTCACAACAAAATGATGCCGCCACCTAGCGACCAAACTGTGAAAATGGAACAGTGAATAGTAGTTGTCACTAATGCGCATCGGTACTGCCAAATGGCTAATTCAGAAACTAGGTAGAACGACTTTAACGTGGCGTCCGGTTAGCGTTTTTTATTGATTGTCATTGTCATGAAGATTGGTGGCAGAATGATTAGAAAAAATCTTACTCAATCTGACCAATTCGATATGTGACTGTTATTACATATGCCATCTGAAGTGAAAATTACTGATCAAGTTAAGATTTTTTTAATAGTGTACATTTGATAATGAGAAATTATATTAATTGATAATTTTGTTATTAATGATGTTGGTAATATTTCCCTCACCTAATACAGTAACAATTGTGTTATTGTCGACAGTCCTACCCATTGTAACCAGGCAACAACCTTTTGGTTCTTATTCATTGTTGCCCTGTGGCTACATCACTTCACACATAGCCTGCCATAGGTGGTCTTGTGCTGTGGTTAACTGCTTGTTAAGACGTGCTTAGTTTGACTTAATTCATGGCAAGGCAACCAGTGTGACATTGAAGGCTTGACTCAGATGTTTGACCTAATCTCAGTTCTGTCCGTCAACATATTGTCCTACTGCTTCCAGTCACAATGTATTGTCCCACTGCTTCCAGTCACAATGTCAAATGTGGAGAAGGCGCCAACATAGGTTGAGGGGTTAGACTGAACCTGCCAACATAGGTTGAGGGGTTAGACTGAACCTGCCAAGGTTTGCACCAAATCATGTTATATAATTACCAAATGCTAAAATAAAACACTCACACTCCCTATTTAGATTGCCTGGCAAAAGCTTTGAACCTCGTCACTTTCTTCAGTTATGTTGAGTGGAGAACCATCATTGATGATTGCTAGAGTATGTTTGTAGTGTGTTAATGCACTGTCCTTTTATGGGACAAGTACACAAATGTGAGCTGTCCTCGTAGGATTTACCTAAGACAAAACCTATTTTAATTGGTATATCCTACCGTCTGCCCAAGCAAATGGACTTTTTTAATATAGTTGAGCAACCCTGCTTGCAGTGTTTCCGCCAGCAGGGTAAAATGATAAAATTACGTACCCAAAATTTATTCTTGGATACAGATACATACCCAAAATAAATCCAGATTAACATTTTTTAAAAACTATTCTGTGCAATGAAACTCATACTTGATGACGTTTTTAAAGGTGAAAAATTAGCCCGTGCCAACACGTTTATGCTAGCTATTCTGTGATTGGCTAAATGTGGTATTCACTGCGGGATTGAAGCCTTCACCTCAGGATAGAACATGGCGTACCGGCATATTGGTAGGCTTAGTGTAAAGAATACGATGTGCTGTCATGGCTGTACATTCGTGTATTTATTGTATCTTGGTGAAGAAAAATAACCCAGCAAAATACCTTACTACAGTTTACAATTTTCCTGCTGACTGTTACATTTATTATTCATTCTCCTACGAAATGATCACCATGAGCCAGGCGGGATTTCCGACTCTAAATACCGGGAAATCACTTCTCCGAGCATCTAGAAATCAAATTTTTTCTGGGGGAGGGTCTCCACACCCCCAGCCCATCAGGGCGCCTATGGCAGGATTAACCTAACTAACTCCGTACCCAAATTATTTTTGTGGAAACCCTGGCTTGGAGTGTAATTCATTCGCCAACCAAGAATTCATCATAATGGGTGATTTTGACATTGATTACTCTCACTTGAGCACTGTCACTTGAGCCCTGTCACATGAGCCCTGTCACTAGTCCATTGCATGTATCACTAAAGCACTACATGTCTATGTTTGGTATGACCCAGCTCATTAACACGCCTACAAGGATTACCAGTTCAACTTCCACCATCTTGGAGCACATTATCGTCTCAGACCCTGTTAAAATAATTAATTAATATATTGTACACGCAAATGTAAGAAAATTCCTATTAATCAACACAATGGTGTGACATTAAGATTGCTTAGAAATTACAGTAAGGAAATTTTTGAAGTGAAAGTGCAAGAGGTAGACAAACAGTATCAATGTTTCAGCCAGAAAAAATAATTTGGGTACATAATTAGTCAATTTTTATACCATGGAACTGGCAGGTGAAGATGATGGGCGGGGGGTCGGAGGGTTGGGGCCCTTCCCCAGAAAAAATTCCCCAGATATCCTGCCCGGCTCATGGTGATCATTTCCATGTTTCGTAGGAGAATGAATGACAAATGTAACAGCCAGCAAGAAAATTGTAAACTTGCCGTCATATTTTAGAATATATAGTCCGATTCATGGAGTATGGTATCTTATGTTATTTTTGTTCACCAAGAAACAATTAATACTAGAAAACATCACAAAAAATGTACAGCCATGACAGCATGCTGTATTCTTTACAGTAAGCCTACCAATATACCGGTATGCCATGTTCTATCCTGAGGTGAAGGTTTCAATCCTGCAGTGAATACTACGTTTAGCCAATCACAGAATAGCTAGCTAGCATAAACGTGTTGGCATGGGCTCATTCTTCACCATTAAAAACGATTTATTTTGGGCACATATCTGTAACCTAGAATTATTTTAGGAATCACTCTCCTCCAGAGGGCACCACAATAGTGTTATGTTCACTTTACTATTGCCATAATTTGAGAGCAGAAATGAGATGGTCAGCAGAAAGGAGTTTAAGATAAAAGTACTGTAATGGTGGTAGCTACTGCCGTTGGTTTGTGTGCTGTGGGTGGGGTAAGCCACGGTCACTAACTACATGTGTGTGTGCAGACAGAGGAGGATTGGGACGCGTCAACGGAGCACAGGAAGCGGGTGTCACACAAGAGGTCATCGTCACTTGGCAACGGGGACAACAGTAAGGAGGTGAGGCCTTGCAAACAACGACGGGAACATTTAATAAACACCCGTACTGGCAGGTTGGATTATTTAATATGCAAAATGTTTTTCGCCAATATTTTTTGGAGCAAATTGAACTATTAAACAATTAAAGCAATTAAGTCAGTTTTTAAATAAAATCAAATGTGATGTAATGTCAAAAGTCGGCTGTTGAAAATTATATTTTGTTAAACTAGTCCTGTTATTTTCTTCCGAATACTGATTCCGTATATGTTGTAACCAAGAGTGGATAGTTACAATACGTAAGTGACTCCACAATGACATTTTTGTGTAAGATGTGTGTTTATCAACGTGTTCTGGATGTGATCCTGTCTAGTTGCAGAAGATCAAGGCGCGGCTGGCGAAGACGACAAAGGAAGGTTCTCGCACCGGCGTAGTGGTGGCGCCACGAGCAAGTCCCGTTCCTGCCAGCCATCTTGCCATCATTAGTAACCCTGTCACTGTGACAACGTTACACCGAAGCAAGGCCCTCCCCGTGCCTCACATTCCAAAGCCGGCTGCCCGGGTGATCGGCAGTGTCGAAGGCCTCAATCAGGTGTGGTAGATAATATTAATGTTTATTTCATATAGTGCCACATCCATGACATTCGTAGCGCTTTACATAAGACTAGTATATAAATAATAAAATTTAACAAATTTAAGTATAACAATAAATCGATTAAGGTAATAGTGCTGTGTAAACATCAGTAGATTAAAAAATAAATTCTCATGTTATAAGAAGTACTTAAACAAATTCTTTCAGCTGTTAAAAAGATGAAGACAGATAATAATAATAAAATAAAAATATGAATAACTTAAATAAAATAAAATGTTCTTGGTAATAAAAAGGTGAGTCTAAGGCTGCCTTGAAAGATTGAAGATGTTTTGGAAGTATCACTATCTTGTTGGTGCCAGAGGTGATTAGTTCATATTGTGTAATTTGTGATTGTTAATATACGGAGCATAGCAGCTGTTAAAACTCCATGCTGCCTGTTGAGAGTTAACTGCTGGTGTTTTAGAACTTAGGCAATTTCGTTCACAGCACATTACCAGTGCTTTTTAGACACCATAAGCCTGCACTTCACTAAAATCACACTACTACATTTAGTCTCTCTTTCTGGCTTCAAAAGCTCCTAAAAATTACAAAATCTTCCACTAAATGAAGGTGGACATGAACTAAAAGAAGAAGAAGCCTAGTGTCTATGCCAGGGGAAATTGAAAGTTTCACACACGTGGTCAATGTGTGACCTGTCATGGATTGTGAACATGAGCCGGCTAGCACAATACAGCATTGAGGTTTGCCACATATGCAACAGATACAGAGATGGTCGCTCATTATTATTGTTATATTTTTTAAATAAGTAAGACAAAATGTTATTGTATGGCATCATATATGCATCATATATGCAATTTATACAAAATAAGACATTTTCATGCAAAATAAGCATATTGTTTTTCAAAGTCCTGAAATGTTATTGATGGCAGTGATGATAATTTGATATTATCATTATTGATAATTAAGTCAATGTTATCATCAAGCATCCTGTATATTTAAAAAGTCACAAAAAATTACTAGGTGTAAGTTGTTTTTTTGTAAATAGACATTTTAGTATATTTAGTGTATTTTGCCACAATCGTTATGCAACAGGATCGAGTACGTAGTTGCGATAATTTACCCAAGACCAAAGGGGTTTCTTATTACAACTGTGGTTACATAAATTGGATGCGCACAACAGTTTTATCTTGTGTGACGTATGTGTAAATGTGAGCACAGTAGTTTCCCTGGCAATCGTTTATGACTTTTGTGTAAATGTGCTGTTTATATTTGTGTAGGAGATCGAGAAATTAGTTCTGTCAACTACCTCAGCTGCAGGCAGCGAAGAAATAGGATCCACCAGGGTACGCACTTTTTATAACTCCCAAGTGTGGGGGGCTTGTACATAAAAACTGTGTACCAGGAAGTAGTGTTTTGCGTATGATTGATAACAGTAAAGTTAAAATGTTTGTGTGAATTTTAGATGCTTTGAATAAATGTTTCTGACCAGAAATGATGGTTACATTTCTGTTTCTGTTTTTGTAAGCCTTGTTTTAGGCTCCTTGTGAGCTCAATTTGTGAAACATTATACCTATTGAATATCAACTATTAGAGTGTTTGTAAAAAATCTGTTATTGTTTCACTGATATCACTGGATAATTTATGCAGTTATTTTTTATTGGATCCAGTCAAAATTCTGCAAAAAAGGCCAAAGTTGTCCGACTCGGGATAGCAAAGCATTTAAGGCAATTCACACTTGCCAGTTACTCAATCTAACAATCTAAGTAATTTCTTTCCATGATTTCACCAAAAATACATACTCTTGTTAAACTGACTGTGTGCAGTACTAACTTCAGATTTGAACCTGATTTGTCAAGGGCTAAGCAAAATCAATTGATGAGGACATTTTAAAACAATCTGTGACTACTCTATTTAAGAAATTTACTGTCGCCAGAAACAGAAAATAGTTTTGTTTAGGCATTGTAAGATCACAGTGTCTTATGTTGGCATTGACCTATTGCCCTCTATAGACTCGGGAACCAACCCCTGACGGGCACCGAGCCCCCATTCTAGAACTACTGCAAGGTGGCAGCACGAGTGGCAGCAGCAGCAGCACACGAACCGTGGTGACGCAGACCCCCTCAGGCAGCAACGGTGGCACCACCAGTGGTGGTGACATCATCTGTGTCAGCGACATGAAGACTATGTTGATTCGGGTGACTGTCGACAGCAGTGGTACGTCATTTGGTGTCATTCAACATTGAAACGTGACTTCGAATCTTGTCTTAATTAAATCAGCAGTCTACTCGCCAACAATCTCCAGAGAGGTGGTAGGAAAATAAACGAAGATGTACTTAAGAAGTTGTGCATAATGATTCGTCTTCTTCACCCTTGGTCCCATGCTGGGTGAGGGCACATCACTCGGTCCCTACCATCCTCTCGATGATACTTCATGAACTAGCCCCATCTTCTACAGTTTTCTACCAGTCCTCCCAGGTTATACAGCATGAAATATGATAAAATAGTGCTTTCAAGTTTGCAGCCATCACCAGAAGCTGTGCAAATCTTAGATAATTTTTTTTTAAATACAACTAAGTTTACCCACCTTTTTTTGGAATTGAATTATTGGATTTGGTTCTTCTGCTCACTAAAATTACCAAAATGTTGAGAAGCAAGTAGATTTTATTATTAGAATTTAGTCCACCAATTTGATGAACATTTTTTACAAGTCTTGTTGCAATGATATGAAGTATCATGTGACAATTAAAGATATGACTGAACTACGCACTGTTGTATATTGCGGAAACAACAGCACCTATTCATCAGTGCATTTTATGGAAGAAAGGGCTAAATAAAATAAATAAATTCTTATTAATTTACTGTATGTATCCACAAATGCAGGATTTAGATAACTGATAAAGAAAATCCATCAAATAAAATTTATGTTAAATTTAAGGCATTTTTTTTTTATGTGAAAAAATCTGCCACCATATCACCAAGGAGACTATTTCCGTGACACACTGGAAAGTGGTGACGCATCCTGTGTTGGCAGTTTTCAGTATATAAAATCACTATTGAGGAGCAAAATTTATTTTTAAGAGCAAACTTATGCTTTTGAGCTGAGAAAATTGTTAGTGAAACATTACCCAGATTCAAAGGCCACAATTTTGAACACTTTAATTATTAATTTCCTTTATGAGCAATACTTGCCACACCTGCAGGGTTTAGAAATAAACTATTAAGGAAGAGATCTGTTGCATTGGTCCCAGTTGTTTACTGAGCCCGTGTCTGATGTTGCAGGGAGCAATAGCAGCAGTCGTTCCCAGTCGGAAAGTCCGTCTTTCCCCATCATTCCTGGCCAGATGGACAACTCACGGCCTTCCTCCAGTCGCTCTGAGTCCCTCGACAGCAAGGAGGACAGGGCAGAGAAGGGTAACACACAAGTGTTTTACTTGTCATTACCTATATAAATTTCAAACTTATTCTATTTCATATTAATATATATTTAAAACTATTTTTAAAGCATGTTGGTGTATATTTATTTATTTTATGTTAATCCATGTATATATATATGGATATTTTTACATGAATTTATTGATGCTGCAAAATTTTAATGACCATAGAAGTCAGACTGTTTGTCGATCAAATTGTCATGTAATTGGTAATATTTGTGGGATTCAGTTTTACCCATAAGGTGTCGTTCAGTAACATGTTTCATACAATAATCTTCACGCATGCATGCATGCATGCATGCATGCTCACAAGCACCATGTGTCTGCGTACCTGTGCACACATGTTTAAGCAATAATTTGCCATCACCTAGTTGCTCTCTCTACCAGCTCTCCTAGCCTGTATACTGTAGCTGTGGTGTGATTCAAAGCTGCTCTCTCTATCAGCTGTCCTAGCCTGTATACTGTAGCTGTGGTGTGATTCAAAGCTGCTCTCTCTATCAGCTGTCCTAGCCTGTATACTGTAGCTGTGGTGTGATTCAAAGCTGCTCTCTCTATCAGCTGTCCTAGCCTGTATACTGTAGCTTTGGTGTGATTCAAAGCTGCTCTCTCTATCAGCTCTCCTAGCCTGTATACTGTAGCTGTGGTGTGATTCAAAGCTGCTCTCTCTATCAGCTGTCCTAGCCTGCATACTGTAGCTGTGGTGTGATTCAAGGCTGCTCTCTCTATCAGCTCTCCTAGCCTGCATACTGTAGCTGTGGTGTGATTCAAAGCTGCTCTCTCTACCAGCTGCCCTAGCCTGTATACTGTAGCTGTGGTGTGATTCAAAGCTGCTCTCTCTACCAGCTGTCCTAGCCTGTATACTGTAGCTGTGGTGTGATTCAAAGCTGCTCTCTCTACCAGCTGTCCTAGCCTGTATACTGTAGCTGTGGTTTGATTCAAAGCTGCTCTCTCTACCAGCTGTCCTAGCCTGTATACTGTAGCTGTGGTGTGATTCAAAGCTGCTCTCTCTATCAGCTCTCCTAGCCTGTATACTGTAGCTGTGGTGTGATTCAAAGCTGCTCTCTCTATCAGCTCTCCTAGCCTGTATACTGTAGCTGTGGTGTGATTCAAAGCTGCTCTCTCTATCAGCTGTCCTAGCCTGCATACTGTAGCTGTGGTGTGATTCAAAGCTGCTCTCTCTACCAGCTGTCCTAGCCTGCATACTGTAGCTGTGGTGTGATTCAAAGCTGCTCTCTCTACCAGCTGTCCTAGCCTGTATACTGTAGCTGTGGTGTGATTCAAAGCTGCTCTCTCTATCAGCTGTCCTAGCCTGTATACTGTAGCTGTGGTGTGATTCAAAGCTGCTCTCTCTATCAGCTGTCCTAGCCTGTATACTGTAGCTGTGGTGTGATTCAAAGCTGCTCTCTCTACCAGCTGTCCTAGCCTGTATACTGTAGCTGTGGTGTGATTCAAAGCTGCTCTCTCTATCAGCTGTCCTAGCCTGTATACTGTAGCTGTGGTGTGATTCAAAGCTGCTCTCTCTATCAGCTCTCCTAGCCTGTATACTGTAGCTGTGGTGTGATTCAAAGCTGCTCTCTCTATCAGCTGTCCTAGCCTGCATACTGTAGCTGTGGTGTGATTCAAAGCTGCTCTCTCTACCAGCTGTCCTAGCCTGTATACTGTAGCTGTGGTGTGATTCAAAGCTGCTCTCTCTATCAGCTGTCCTAGCCTGTATACTGTAGCTGTGGTGTGATTCAAAGCTGCTCTCTCTATCAGCTGTCCTAGCCTGTATACTGTAGCTGTGGTGTGATTCAAAGCTGCTCTCTCTATCAGCTCTCCTAGCCTGTATACTGTAGCTGTGGTGTGATTCAAAGCTGCTCTCTCTATCAGCTGTCCTAGCCTGCATACTGTAGCTGTGGTGTGATTCAAAGCTGCTCTCTCTGCCAGCTGTCCTAGCCTGTATACTGTAGCTGTGGTGTGATTCAAAGCTGCTCTCTCTATCAGCTGTCCTAGCCTGTATACTGTAGCTGTGGTGTGATTCAAAGCTGCTCTCTCTACCAGCTGTCCTAGCCTGTATACTGTAGCTGTGGTGTGATTCAAAGCTGCTCTCTCTATCAGCTGTCCTAGCCTGTATACTGTAGCTGTGGTGTGATTCAAAGCTGCTCTCTCTATCAGCTCTCCTAGCCTGTATACTGTAGCTGTGGTGTGATTCAAAGCTGCTCTCTCTATCAGCTGTCCTAGCCTGCACACTGTAGCTGTGGTGTGATTCAAAGCTGCTCTCTCTACCAGCTGTCCTAGCCTGCATACTGTAGCTGTGGTGTGATTCAAAGCTGCTCTCTCTATCAGCTGTCCTAGCCTGTATACTGTAGCTGTGGTGTGATTCAAAGCTGCTCTCTCTATCAGCTGTCCTAGCCTGTATACTGTAGCTGTGGTGTGATTCAAAGCTGCTCTCTCTACCAGCTGTCCTAGCCTGCATACTGTAGCTGTGGTGTGATTCAAAGCTGCTCTCTCTACCAGCTGTCCTAGCCTGCATACTGTAGCTGTGGTGTGATTCAAAGCTGCTCTCTCTATCAGCTCTCCTAGCCTGTATACTGTAGCTGTGGTGTGATTCAAAGCTGCTCTCTCTATCAGCTGTCCTAGCCTGCACACTGTAGCTGTGGTGTGATTCAAAGCTGCTCTCTCTACCAGCTGTCCTAGCCTGCATACTGTAGCTGTGGTGTGATTCAAAGCTGCTCTCTCTATCAGCTGTCCTAGCCTGTATACTGTAGCTGTGGTGTGATTCAAAGCTGCTCTCTCTACCAGCTGTCCTAGCCTGCATACTGTAGCTGTGGTGTGATTCAAAGCTGCTCTCTCTATCAGCTGTCCTAGCCTGTATACTGTAGCTGTGGTGTGATTCAAAGCTGCTCTCTCTACCAGCTGTCCTAGCCTGTATACTGTAGCTGTGGTGTGATTCAAAGCTGCTCTCTCTACCAGCTGTCCTAGCCTGTATACTGTAGCTGTGGTGTGATTCAAAGCTGCTCTCTCTACCAGCTGTCCTAGCCTGTATACTGTAGCTGTGGTGTGATTCAAAGCTGCTCTCTCTATCAGCTGTCCTAGCCTGTATACTGTAGCTGTGGTGTGATTCAAAGCTGCTCTCTCTACCAGCTGTCCTAGCCTGTATACTGTAGCTGTGGTGTGATTCAAAGCTGCTCTCTCTACCAGCTGTCCTAGCCTGTATACTGTAGCTGTGGTGTGATTCAAAGCTGCTCTCTCTACCAGCTGTCCTAGCCTGCATACTGTAGCTGTGGTGTGATTCAAAGCTGCTCTCTCTATCAGCTGTCCTAGCCTGCATACTGTAGCTGTGGTGTGATTCAACAAATGTGTTGTTGTCCTTCAGACTGTGACTCCCTGCTGTTTGTACGCGAACCTCCAGACGGCTGTGATAAAGTCATCGTAGAGGAGCCAAGGTACGTGTCACTTTCACAGGCGTGTTTATATAGTTGTTACCAGCATGTACCTTCCAGATTGTATTTTATTATGATTCTTTAAGAAAACAGGGTAGACTTGTCTTTATCTAGTTTTCCTATAAAGCTGTTATTGCTCTCTGCATTGTCCGTGAAACCCGCAGATAGGCCCTTACTTTTTTATTTGAATATAATGAAGTATTTGCAGTTCTTTGAAATGTTCAATACTGGGTGACAAGTGTCTGCAATACTTTCATAATATTTGAAAATACTTGCAGTGGCTTATTAATAATTTATTAATATAACATTATTGCAATGTAAAATGTTGCAAATTGATAACTCTATATATTAATGCAAATTAGTGAAAGACAATAATGTGATTGCTGTTTATTATAAGTATTATTTGTCGTTATGATAGAACATCCAATGTGTTGAAATGAGGTAAATAATACTTGTATAATAATACCTTGTCTTTTGCAATATATATTTATATGGAGCAAAAAGTATTACAAGAGTTTTTAAGATACTTTTAGAAAATGCTAATTATGAGTTGCATGTATTAGGAATATTATTAAAATTAATATCAATACTGTTTTTAATGTTGTGCACAGGACACTTGTATATCATAAAACAATAGAGTTCTCTGTTTGTTTTATTTCTGGACCCACATCACCATATTAGTGTTGCATGTATGGGGCTGACATGATCTAGTGGACCCACTGAGGTGGTTTGTAGATTTTTTTTCTTCAAAATTCATCCGGGAACTTGGAAGGTCACAATTTTAAAATGGCACTTTTCTCCGTCAGTTTTGCACGTATGAGGCTGAAGTTGTGTGTGCATCTAGTGGGCCCAGTGGTTCGTAGTTTTCGTTTTTTTTAGATTCGTTTGTGACGGTGGGAATCTTGGGGAATCACATACATATAACTGTCTTTTTCCCCAGACAATGCCAGGGAACTTTGAAAAATAAATTAATGGTTGAGTGGTAGAATTTTGCAGATATATCAACAGAAAGAAATGTTTTTATTGTCACTTCAAAGGTAATTGTTGTATTAATATGTGCTAAGACTGTTTCTCCATTTTGTCACAGGATGGCGCAGCTAGAGTGCAAATCATTCGTCTTCTGCCCAATCAAGAAGCCGGAGAAGTGTCGTATCCCTAGCAACGAGTCGGCCTTCAGAATCTGCCCGCTCTATGACAAATACTTGACGCAGTCAACGGAGATGGCACTGAAGGCACCGCCACCTGGTGGCAAACCTGGCAGCAGTCCGCCGGTACTGGAGATCCAGTAGTCGTTTCAGGATGTTTTGATTGATGTTTCGTTGACAGCGTTTGGAGTGGTGATCGAGACTTCTCAGTGACGATAATGACCCGTTTGACATGTCACCCTCCGAAATGAAGAAGGAATGGTCACATCGTGGTTAGACAGGGCTTTGAAGATGTGAATGTTTAGTGTCGGGATGGACACACACTTCTCCTATTCTCACCGAGACAAATCCTTTGAACCGGATAATCAACTGAGGAAATACAATTCTCCGTCCGATTAAGAACATTCATGACACATACAGGGTAACACAGCATGCTTGTTTCCGATTATTTCATGCTGCTATGATGGTGAATGCCCTCAGTGTATTTCTGCGCACGTTTCTAAGCGCAGATGTTTCGGTGATGGCTGATTACCAGGCACAAGATTAATTTTTGACATGATTTTGTCGAGGCAAATTAATTGTGACATCACCGATGCAGCTTACCGGTAAAACACAGGGCATTGCTTAGATGTTTGTCATGACATTAACAGCAGTAGTATTTCACTATTACTGCCGATCTCATTGTTATGATGATGTTGAAAATTACCTATTGCTAATTCTTCCTGTATCCTTTATAGCACTAGACAAGCAAGAACATTTAAGAAGCACAAATCATCCTATAAATAGGTTCTGGTCAATATGGACAACTAGCTAGTTTCTTTCAGTGATTATTCACTGTGTTTCTGTTTTTGTGAGCTATTTCAGAGGTGGATGTTCAGGCATATCTCGGCACGTGTACAAAATATTTGTTGCTTTCCTGATGTTCTCCCTTCAATTTCCTGCATCTTTAATTGCTTAAAAACAAGCCAGAATTGGCAGACAATAGTCGACAAATAAGTAGTTTTTGCCAAGTTTTTCCTGTTTGGTGGTTTCCGTTGTAACAACATCAAAACCAATATCATTCTTCGTTTCTGATCTGTTGGCAACTTGCTTCACTGCAATAGTAATGATCCATTGGTCACCAACAATTCGTAGAAGTAAATGGTAATGTTTCTGTGAAATGTTTGTATTTAGAAAATGGCTGTTCATTGTGTCTGGAACCTGACTACAATGACGTCACTGTTGCCATGGAAACTCACCTGTATATTTATGTAATGTTCAGAAGCAGCTATGTCGGTTCACAGGGCACCTGAATGTCCGTCAGATGTAACACTGTGTCTACCATATCATGAGAGGATGTTGAATAGTGAATGTATTTGGAGACAAATTCCTAGTTAAACATCTACCAAACCAAACAATGGCGTTCGTGGCAGGCCAGAGCTACAAGCAGTTAATTCAGTTTTAAATATTTGGTCAAGATATATTTTGGATGAAAACACCAGTCAGTCAACAAATAAAAAGACAATTTGGGGCAAAAAAATGTCTTGTCTAGATCCCTAAAATGAATGTTTTCTCTTCGTTAGAGATAGTGCAATTCTGAAGGCACCTTAAACATACATGTAGACAATGTATGATATATTAGAAACTAATTTGAGAATTTTTTTTTTTCCCTAACATTGTAAACAAGATACCAGGTGTGAATTTGACTTCTGTGAAGTGAATGGCAAGAAACTACCTTGCCCATACTGAGGCTGGAGTTATCATTTAACAGTAGATGTCGTCAGTGGTACAGGGATTTAAAAAAAATGATTTCCTTGTTGCAATTTATTTGTTTTCATTAAAAGTCCACATTTGGTTGTCCAACTACAAATTATAATTGTTTCTCTATTGGATAAAGACATTTTCCAGTGTGTGGTTTTACTGTTAACCTTCCTTCTGGTAGTCATGTCAGCTTCGGTTCTATGGCAGCATAATTCATTTCTGGCCACCGCCGCAGAAACCTATACACCTGGACACTTCTTTCAGTATCAGTGCACCAGAAAATGCAAGTGGGGAAATCTTATAATTTATTAATATTCCAGAATGATGTGACTGAGCTGATGTCCAGAATGATGTGACTGACCTGACGTGGTGTTTTTAGTCGTGATGTTGGCAGATTCAGTGTCCGTTATATTGATGTCTATTTCATTCCTGCTATTCATTATTACGTCGCACGATGCTATTTTGTCCTGACGCAAGACGTAAGACGCAAGTAGTCAGACATGTCATCTAATCACCCATCTCTGATCACTGCTTCTTTCTAAATGCCAATTTTAACAATGTGTAAGTTTGATAAGGCTATCCGACATGGATGAGATGTGGTGGTATTCATGTACTGTGTGTATTTGTTTACAAGGCACTTCTGTTTGCTGCTAATGTCTGGTTGTATGGTGTAGTTTAATCAAGAGCATTGACCGACTTGAACCAAGTCTTCGGGGCCAACTTGTGGGGTTGAGATTGCGTTTACTCAGCACGTTCTAAATGCACATATATGTACAAAGTGTGTATGCGTGGTCTTGGTCGGTCACTTTCTTTTGGACTCGTGTTTAGCTTTGCCAGAGCTATGTTTTGTCACTTGTGATATATCAGTTGGTGTGTTGTGCCAAGCTGCTGTTTTAGTGATCGTTTAATTATACAGGTCTTGTTAGATTGTGATGTTGAGATGCATGTTTTCACGTAGGCATTTTCTAAAAATTCTGATGTACGTAGACATGCATACATGTCTGCGTGTGCCTGATTTGTTAGTTTGTTTCAACAACTTTCAGTTACGCTCCTCGGAAATTACTGAGTCTGTCGATGGATCAATGTTTCCTGCTTCTTGTGTTTGGTGAGATTTCCATCATCTGATCTTTTTTATTCTATGTATCTGTATCGTTTCCCAAGAGACAGAACACTGCAGTTTTCTATTGTATTTTCCTAAAGAGGCCTGAGCTGTAGTAGCGTGGGGACTGTGGATCATTGGCAGGAAGAATATTATCAAAGAGAAGTCTTAGCAAGTTTCCGTGGTAAGCAGGACAGGAGGGGAATAGACTGTAGTTGATGTAATAGTCAGATCGGTTGTCGCGTCTATTTTCTAATACATTTGGCAACTGCCCCAGGAGGGTAAGTTCCAAGTTAGTGAAACAGTGTCACGTTGATATCATGGTTAAGTCGCTTGGTGTGCCTGTTGGGTTGTGAGGGGACATCTGATTGGTTCACGGCATTGTTGACAATGTGTTCCATAGAGAACTGTAGCATCATTGCCGGTCGATGTGTCATGTATGGAAAGGGCATTGAGTAGATGTAAAAAGGATCGTGCGTACAATTCTTGTAATTCTACCGAGTCTATTGAACAAGGCAGCAACCTGTGGTGCAAATGTTCTGTTCATTCTTCTGATCTGTTTGGTTCAAAGGAGGAGGACGTACCAGGGAGGAGGAAGTTTCTTTCAGTGAGATGATTTGTGTACATTTGTAAATTGTGTTTGACTCACGTTGTCGATGAACTAACGCTATATTATTTTGTATGTAGAGTTTTATTATTAACTTATTTACGTATGTAGCTGGTGAGGCGTTCGCACGCTGTATACAGGGCGTGTGGAGCAGCTACGTAGACGACGCTTCACTTGTACAGTCTGTAGTCTCTCATCTTGTGGCACCAACGCACGATCTCATGTCAGCTTCTCTTATCATGAACTCCTCATGTCATGAGCAGGTTGAGTTACTCATGTTGTGAGAGGTTGAGTTACTCATGTCGTGAGTAGGTTGAGTTACTCATGTTGTGAGTAGGTTGAGTTACTCATGTTGTGAGAGGTTGAGTTACTCATGTTGTGAGTAGGTTGAGTTACTCATGTTGTGAGAGGTTGAGTTACTCATGTTGTGAGAGGTTGAGTTACTCATGTCGTGAGTAGGTTGAGTTACTCATGTTGTGAGAGGTTGAGTTACTCATGTCGTGAGTAGGTTGAGTTACTCATGTTGTGAGTAGGTTGAGTTACTCATGTTGTGAGTAGGTTGAGTTACTCATGTTGTGAGTAGGTTGAGTTACTCATGTTGTGAGTAGGTTGAGTTACTCATGTTGTGAGTAGGTTGAGTTACTCATGTCGTGAGTAGGTTGAGTTACTCATGTCGTGAGTAGGTTGAGTTACTCATGTTGTGAGTAGGTTGAGTTACTCATGTTGTGAGTAGGTTGAGTTACTCATGTCGTGAGTAGGTTGAGTTACTCATGCCGTGAGTATGTTGAATTACTCATGTCGTGAGTAGGTTGAGTTACTCATGTTGTGAGTAGGTTGAGTTACTCATGTTGTGAGTAGGTTGAGTTACTCATGTTGTGAGTAGGTTGAGTTACTCATGTCGTGAGTAGGTTGAGTTACTCATGTTGTGAGAGGTTGAGTTACTCATGTTGTGAGTAGGTTGAGTTACTCATGTTGTGAGAGGTTGAGTTACTCATGTCGTGAGTAGGTTGAGTTACTCATGTTGTGAGTAGGTTGAGTTACTCATGTCGTGAGTAGGTTGAGTTACTCATGTCGTGAGTAGGTTGAGTTACTCATGTCGTGAGTAGGTTGAGTTACTCATGTCGTGAGTAGGTTGAGTTACTCATGTCGTGAGTAGGTTGAGTTACTCATGTCGTGAGTAGGTTGAGTTACTCATGTTGTGAGTAGGTTGAGTTACTCATGTTGTGAGTAGGTTGAGTTACTCATGTCGTGAGTAGGTTGAGTTACTCATGTCGTGAGTAGGTTGAGTTACTCATGTTGTGAGTAGGTTGAGTTACTCATGTTGTGAGTAGGTTGAGTTTTTGTGTTGTTGGTGCTGTATAAGATTGGTAGTTTGATGTTACAGATGTTCTTTGAAGAATAAACATATTTTTATTATATGCTTGGCCATATTAAGACATCATTGTGTTTCTAGGTAGCAAACTCTATGAAGATGTTAAGTTAATCGATGTTATCGAGGTAAGATTAATGTAGTGCCTATGGCCTGTACAGTACAGCTTTGCCATGATTTATGTGTTAATTTGATTTTTCAGTAGCTTATTTGCATATATGATACATGCGCAGTAAGCACCATTATCAAGGAAAACTTGGCTCTGTCAGAAACCTGCTGACAGCTGTCAACCGCATGTGAAACCACACCGTCTACCATGCAATCCTTCACATGCACATTAATATATATCAACGATTTGGATGATGAATTAACAAGCAAGGTGTTGAAATTTGCGGATGATACAAAAGTGTTTAGAAGGATTAAAAGTGATGGAGATAGACAGCATTTACAAGATTTAACAAGATTGCCATCCAGAGAATTAACTCTAGATGGCAGGTGGACAAGGAAGCCCTTTGGCTTATCGAGAGTCCAACCCTTTTATCTACATATATCCAGCCCTTCTGAGGTATGTGTCGATTTTATTTTTAAACATATTCACACTACTAGCACCCACACAATCATCAGATAATCTGTTCCATTCATTCAGTCCTTTGTGAAAATCTTGACATGTTGATCAAATGGTCTGAAAAGTGGCAAATGCTGTTAAATTTTGGGAAATGTAAATGCCTCCACTCAGGACATGGGAATGAAGAAGTAGAATATACAATGGGGGGTACTGTACTAAGTACTACTGTAAAAGAAAAGGACTTAGGGTTAACCATTAGTGCTGATATGAAGATTTCAGAGCAGTGCGGAATTGCAACTTCAAAGGGAAATCAAATCCTTGAATTAATTAAGCGAAACATAACGTATAAGGAAAAAGAGCTAATAATACCGCTGTACAAAACAATAGTTAGGCCTCATTTAGAATATTGTATTCAAGCGTGGAGGCCATATCGCAGGAAGGACATAGATATGCTAGAAAGAGTGCAGAGGAGAGCAACTAAAATGATACCAAATCTGAGGGATCTTAGTTACGAAATACGTCTAAAAAAAATGCGGTTTAACAACACTAGAGACCAGGAGATTGAGAGGAGATCAGATAGAAGTGTTTAAAATATTGAAGGGTTATGAAAATATTGATAGAAATATGTTTTTCTCAGTTAAGAAAGGTAGGACTAGAGGACATGAACTTGCATTAGCAAAGGAGCAGAGTAGATTGGATATAAGAAAATTTTCATTTTCACAAAGGACTGTAAATGATTGGAACAAATTACCTGCTGATTGTGTGGGTGCTAGTAGCGTGAATATGTTTAAAAATAAAATCGACACATTCCTCAGACGGGCGGGATACACATAGATAAAAGGGTCGGACTCTCGATAAGCCAAAGGGCTTCCTTGTCCACCTGCCACCTATAGCTAATTCTCTGGGTGGCAATCTTGTTAACAAATTACTTCAAAAATGTTTGGAGGCATTTGTTTTTATTGTGTGCTTGTTTAATTTGAGCAAAAGACACTTTGTGTGCACATCAATTTCCAGTAAATGGAGGTGGGTAGTAATTTCTGCCAATCACACACAAATGGGCAGATCTTGGTGATCGTGTTGGCTTCATATGCGGTTGCAGCGACTAATCTGCATTAGCCAATCAAGAAACTATAGGACAGGACACCCTGTGTAATGTTGATGCTTAGACATCTCAGAGCATGTCAGTAAATGTATGGCAGGAATAGGTTTGGTTCCCACCAACTAACTGTAATGTGATATTTTTTAATGGTCGATTGTTCTATTATATTATGTAGATTAATATCAAGAACGGGAACACCGAGAGTTTGCACTCTGTGCAGTTTTGTGTGTTGAGCATTCAGAATGTCTTCACATGATCTGTATGTCTCTGAATACTTAATTTGTATGTGTATGACATGTTGTGCACAATGTAACCCATCAGTCACATATGTGTGTCACACGTGTTACCATCTGATGCATGTTCTGGATGCTGTTTGACATGTGTGGATGCCGGAGCCCTTGGCTTCCAGTAATGCCAGTCCTCAATTCTACCTTAAATCAAAGTTGTTTCCAGAAGTGATATTTAGAAATAAAATGTATTGAAACAGTCTGTTGATGTGTTGTCTACTGTACTTGGACATGCAGTAAACCTCGGAATGACGAATTGCTCGGGACCGGCTAATTTAGTCATTATATTCACAATTTATTATATCTGAAATTGACCATTAACTCAATCAGACTAATAGAAATAGGCTTGAAATTAATTAATAAGAAGCTAACAATTAAGCGTTTAATTTAAGTAGCACAAAACCATTTATTCTACTGTATTCAATGTAAAACGAGTCGAGGCCGGCATTTATTTTCACATCGTCGATTTGGTATATCTGATATTTCAATGGATTTTGTCTAGTGGGACCGACAGAATTGTTTGTTATATCTGAATTTTTTTTAAAGTTGTTAGATATGCAGAAATTCATAAGAAATTCAATAAGAACAAAATGGGATCAACTCATTTATTCATTTTAAGCAAGTTTGTTATGTCTGAGGTGTATGTCTAAATTGACTTTATGTGTCCTTACCACTCTTCAGATATAAAAAAAAACCGATGGAGTCATTTTACTTTTTGTCAAGCTAATGAAACATACTTTTCATTCAATATTTGTGTAGCGAAGGCACATAATCCCGTACCAACATTAGGTAATAGCTTTGATGTCAACATCAAGGTTAACAAAATGCAACCATAAAAACCACTACAACAGCATAACAAAACGTACACTTTACTCCCTAACAGGCCTGTTTAATCGAACACCATCTTGACTTCCCTTCTACTTTTCAGGAAGATAATAAGCTTATAAAAGTAGATAATATAAACAAAATGAGAGACCATTAGCGATGCCAACCACGCAACAGGGACAAACTGGAGCAACAACCTCACAAATGAAAAAATCACTGGAGAACTTTCCATGAAGCCTGCATTTCAATGTATGGTTGTGCAGTGGTATACGGAATGAACCGCAAATGACCAGCTCACTACTAGAAAGTGAAGGGGTCTATTTGCAGCTGTATTATTGTTAGAAGAAGAGATATTTGATTTGTAAGGTTACAATAAAGATCGTTTACCAAGTATATGTAACATAAAACTATTGTCGAATACAGGAATAATTATGCTAATTACTTTAACTACCTCAATTGAAACTGGGCCTTTTAGTTCATAGAACACGTGAATCTTGCACTGTAAGGTACGGTCTCAAAATATGGATGTACAATACATGAAAGTTGCACTCTAAGGGATGGTTTCAAAACATGGATGTGTGGTACATGAAACTTGCATTTTAAGGAATGGTTTCAAAACTTGGATGTACAATACATGAAAGTTGCACTCTAAGGGATGGTTTCAAAACATGGATGTGTGGTACATGAAACTTGCATTTTAAGGAATGGTTTCAAAACATGGATGTATGGTACATGAAACTTGCATTTTAAGGAATGGTTTCAAAACATGGATGTATGGTACAACATGGAACTTTCACTCGAAGGAATGGTTTCAATAATGAATATATGACACATGAAACTTGCACTGTAACTGTAAGGGATTGTCTCAAAAAACTTGGATGTATGATACATGAAACTTGCACTCCAAGAGAAAATCTAAAAACAGTTGTAACTGTCACAAAAGCATCATGCTACAATAATTAATCTACTGATGTAACTGCACACCTCAACTTTGTATTGTTTACATATATATATTAAAGTTAACATCACATAATAACAAACACAAATTGACAATTTTAATGTGCAGTTTGTATGTACCTGTACATAAAATTAAATCATATATGTGTAGATCTCAGTCATGTAGTCACCGGAATAAGCATAACTTAGGTAAGTAACTGTACTTCCTTGCCACATGCCATGACAATGTACAAGAATTATGGTAAGCTGACCTTAAATCATTTAGATACAGTCATGAAAGCTAGAAAGCTAGAAGCAGCACATTCTTCTGAAAACAGAAATTCTTTTCTTAGTATTTGTTTATGCTTCCCAGCATTTGACACGTTTATCTTCATCTAACACAGACCAGTTCGGAGAGTGCACATCAGTGGCTAGCCAATTGAAATCATCTACATCGTCCCAGCTGTTCCTTGATTTGTCAAGTCCAGACATCATGTAGTGTTCATCTAAGCCTTCATAGCTCCAGTTGTACGGGGCGAAGACAATCTGAGAACTGTCCTCGATTATGGCACGACTCGTAACATGGAGGTAAAACCGACTATCATAGGCGGCATGGACACGAAGCTGTTGGCATGGTAACACGAATACACAATTCTGACATCCTTCAATGAATACGGATCCCGACACAGGGCCGGTGAAGACATGGCAATTCTGGAGGTTGCTGACATGGATCGCACCTGGAGATCCATACAACTTTATAGTGCAATCTGTCAGTTTTGACAGCGCCACATCTTTTTGGTTTACATAATCAGGTCCTTTAGTCAATGTCTGAGAACTCAAGTCTTTGAAGCTGCACTCATACACATCGATATTGCGAAGAGTTTTGTTAGGCGGTGACACTTCCGGTTTACATTCTGCTTTTGTTGGTGGTGGCTTGTCAGTAGTTTGCTTCTTTTTAGACTTGAACGCAAACTTCTTTCGCGGTACAAGTTCTTCCCGTTTCTGCTGAACAGAATTCTGCAGTTTGTTGATGATCGCTTGTGCTTTCTGTACTTCGAACGGGGGTAAAAACAGCGTTGAATCTGTGACGAACTTCTGTAGTTTCTGAATATCTGTGGAGATCGTATCACAGTAGAACAAGTGATCTGCTTTCGAAGTGGACGCGGCGTCGGTTTCTTCTAGTTTCCGCTCCAATTCGTTCTTCGTTCGCGCGAAGTTTTCAATGAAGAAATCGGTGCTTTCGTGCGCTGCGGAATTCTCTTCTTTCACAGCTTTTCGTTTCTCGATGTCGGCTTCCCGCTCATCGTTTCGTCGCTGTAATCTCTCGGTGACATGCATTTTCTTCTGAGTAAAATTAACATTTTTACCAGTCATATTAACTTCGCCAGAACAAACATCTCCGTTGTCAGCCATGTTTAAACGGTTCACAGTGATCTCGGCCCGAGTGATCTCGGCCTGTTTCCGAGTGAACTCGGCCTGTGCGGCAGTGATCTCGGCCTGTTTGAGGAGTGATCTCGGCCTGTTCGGGGAGTGAGGACTGGTAAACAATCTCTCTCTCTCTCTCTCTCTCTCTCTCTCTCTCTCTCTCTCTGTCTCTGTCTCTGTCTCTGTCTCTGTCTCTCTCTCTCTCTCTCTCTCTCTCTCTCTCTCTCTCTCTCTCTCTCTCTCTCTCTCTCTCTCTCTCTCTCTCTCTCTCTCTCTCTCCTCTCCAAATAATACAACCATGTTGTTATTGTTGCAGTGAAATCGATCATATGGCGATGTAGTGTCCGATTGCTGAAGACGTTTGCCAGACTGTACGGGCCGGTGATGCACTGAGGACGCATCCTACAACGCACCAGCAAACTAGCCGGCAGCACACACGCACGCACACAGGCACACAGGCACCTACCCTCACCCACGCACACTCACACACATTCATATTTGAGATTGCACTGGTTTATATAGGTATTGTGTTCATTGTTATGTCACTACATTTATGCATTGTTTTTTATTTATGCATTGTATCATGCATGGGAATTGTTGCATGTGCTTAATAAAATATTAACTGTCTACATTATGCCTTGTGTCTTCTACAAACTAGCCCCGAATCATAGTTGGAACATTGTGCCACACGATAGGCGTCGGAACGTTATTAATATTTGGAAGCTCACCAAAACCCAAAACAATACCCCCTATTGTGCCAACAAATAGCATGTTATCGGTGACAAGACCAAGAAATCCTTGGAAACGAAGCTCAGAGGCGCATCAAGACAAAGGGATTGGTCAATCTCAAAATCCATAAGCAGTATTCCAGTTGTCAACAGGTAGTAAAATGCGCGATGTTAGCATACTGATCTTCCCTAGCTACTACGCTACATTGAAGCATATAAATCCCGTTATTATGCAAGGCGTAGCCTATGTGTGAATTTCAGTTGCACTTTACAAGTCGCAGAAAGTCTATTCGCGGAAATCACGACTGGCAGAATTATGGGAAACGATTCGATTGATGTCGGCGCAAAACAAACAATGTCAATGCCTCGCACCACATTTACTGTTCCCAAAGATTTGACAATACTCGCACAAACAGGTGACAGTTATCACCGCGTTAATATAGTTTACCGTAGCTCTAATTTGTTTAACTTAAATACGTTTAATGAAATGTTGTTGACAGGCGGAACGCCATAAGGCGACGTAGTTCAGAAAAAAAGTAACGAATATATATCGCGGAAGTAAATTAAAATAACGAGGTAAAAAGTAGCGTTACCTTAGATAAAACAACTTCGTTACAAGTCGAAGTAGTTAATCTAAATGTTTATTACATGACACCCCTGCTCACCGAGGTTGCTGGCGTGATATGCTGTTTCAAAATACGCGTAGGGAAAACACATCAAGTTAACTACACTGCATTGATTTACCAATAATTATCAAGTCAGTTTTATTTGCATTTAATTTATATTTGCTGTCAGTGATCAGTGGTAGATATATTGGCGGCAATCACTATAATACTAGTACACATCACGCAGAAATTGCCGATGATAATGTCGAATTGCTTACATAAATAACCAAACAAAACAAAACTATACATCGATATACACACAACAAATATTTGGCTAACATCACTCAAACAGGCCGAGATCACTGCCTCACATAAATAACCCAACAAAACAAAAAGACGTTATAAAAACAGAGATCGCTGTCGAAAACAACCATGCAACATATTGGACATTATGTAGCAGTTATCACAATACATAATACAATGTAATTATGTTGCACACAAAATGCTGGCTAACATCACTCAAACAGGCCGAGATCACTGGCTATACAGGCCGAGTTCACTGCTGCACAGGCCGAATTCACTGCTGCCCAGGCCGAATTCACTGGCTGACTTCATGCCGCTATCGTTTCTGGTCAACAATATACATCCGAACAGGCCGAGATCACTCCTCATACAGGCCGAGGTCACAGTCCGAGTTCACCGAAACAGGCCGAGATCACTCGGAAACAGGCCGAGATCGCGAAAGGCCGAGATCACTGGGTACCGTTTAAACAGCAAAGGTCATGTGATAATCCACACAAGCCATATTTTGTAATCAATGTTCTTTATAGACATTCCCCTCGTTAAGTAGTAGTAATAGTTATAAATGTAGTTGGATTATGTAAGTGTTATAATAAAATAACAAATCAAAGTAACAGCTGACACAACGGAGGCTCAATGTTAAGTGGCACCACGTAGCGGTTAATTTGAAACTAAAATCGTGTGGCGCCTCTGGTGCATAATGTCTAACTATAATCGAGCTAGCGCGCGTCAATGCATGCGCGTGCGTGCGTCTGCGTGTGATTGGGGTGTAAGGAGGGGTTCATCTACGACCCAACAGAAGAAAAGTACATCGTAGCGCCTGTATAAAACCTAAACGTGTGCTTAATTTTATTAGTAGGCCTAACTTACTTGTAACTCTAGTTATCCACTTCGTGGCATCAGTGCCGGATTACGCAGCTGAGGGGCCCGTAGCAAAACGGTAGCATATTACACATGCCCCCCATACTATCATAGGCTTACATAGTGACAAAAATAAACGAAACTTATTGTGCGGAGAGTCAGTCGCATGTATTGCAGTAACTACGGTAACCTTGCCAACAATACTAATAATTAGAGTAAACGCCATTAAACTAAAAACGTAACCAGGCCACAAGATTTGTGTTTCAGGCTTTAGGTTACACTTCGCGCCTTCGAGATTTAAGATGAGCGAAGTCATTTATGATGCAAGTAGTGTCAACCGTGCGCAGCAACTCGCTCTCGATGCTCACCAATCTCAGCATATTCAAGCGTTTCTGTCCCATCGTTGTTCGTTGCGCGTTCTTTATGCGCTGCTACTTCGAAAACAAACGCTCGCCCGTGCAATTTGTCACCATCAGATATAAATACATGCGCAGCATGATTTCAACGTTGGGAAAGCATTATTGCATGTTATTGTCCATGATGAGTCGATACAGGCGCAGCACCACTGCCTCGCCGCTGATCATCACCTCGCTGTCATCGTATGCAGCAACTGACTGAGCATCAATCCTGCACGGTCCAATGGTAGTAGCCTTCTTGACGAAGTCAGTGTTGAGCAGTGCCACGAACTGCAGAAGTTCGTTTGCCAAACTGGCCTCCAAATCATTTGGATACGAGTCAACGAGTTCCAATGCCGATTTAGACAGTTCTTCATCGAACAACGACACTACATTTCGCAAGAAGCAAAACTTGTTGCTGATTAAAATTAGAAAGAGAAGCAGATTGCGAAGAAGCTGTTTGGTGTAACATAGTTACAGGAAACTCAACGTTAACAGTTGGGTTAGTTTATCGAAGTACAAACATAAGCATAGAAGAGAATGAAAAAATACAAAACGCTATAAGGGAAGTAAGCAAACGGAACTGTATTATTATGGGGGACTTTAACCATGGGCATATACAATGGAAATCTCTACAGAGTATGGGGAGTGAGGACCACAAGTTTTTAGTTTTAGTACAAGATAGTTTCCTTTCTCAACATGTGCTAGAACCAACCAGGGGAGAGAATGTGTTAGACTTAGTTTTGTCCTCACAGAAAGAATTAGTTGACAATGTCAAGATATGTGAGCCACTGGGGAGTAGTGATCACAACCAGATACATTTTACCATCAAAGTAAAATCAGAAAGGAATAGTAAAAAGCAGTATAGGAGAAATTTCCACAAAGGAAGGTATAAGGACATGAGGAAATATTTAGCAAAGATAGACTGGAATAACACACTGAAGAATAAGACAGCAACCGAATGCTGGAATATATTAAATAGTGAAATTAAGTGCATAGTCGATACATTTGTACCTTTCAAAAAACAAGGGAAACGGTCTAAAAAGAAACACTTATCGAAAGAAGCCATTAGAAAAATTTAGTATAAACAAATTATGTGGAAGTCATATAGATGTACTGGAAATGATGAAGACTACAACATTTATAAAGAAGCACTTAATCAAGCTACAGCTGAAATTAGAAATTCAAAGAGAAACTATGAAAAAAAATTAGCTAGTAATATAAAACATGACAGTAAGAGTTTTTATGCGTATATTCGAAGCAAACAGAAAGTTCAGGATAAGGTCGGTCCTCTAGAAGATAGTGCTGGAAATACAATATCAGAGGGATTCTTAATGGCAGAAGACCTGAATGAGTATTTTAGTTCAGTGTTTACCAGGGAAGATATTAGTTCACTGCCAGTACCAGATGCTAAGTTCAAGGGGGCAGATTAAGACTATTTAGGACAGTTAGTTGTAACCTCGGAAATGGTAGCTAAGAAAATAAGGGCTATGAAGGATAATAAATCACCTGGAGTGGACGGGATTCCGCCCAAACTACTATTGGAAATTGTAGAACAAATTAGCGCACCGCTTGCAACAGTTTTCAATTTGTCATTAGAAGAGGGAGTGGTTCCTTTAGAATGGAAAGAGGCAAACATTATACCGTTATTTAAAAAAGGTTCGAGAAACAAGTCAGAGAACTATAGACCAGTGAGTTTAACATCAGTGATTTGCAAATTATTAGAAAGACTAATTAAAGATCACATGGTGGATTTTCTTGTTAAACATAACTTGATAAACCCATCTCAACATGGGTTTTTAAAAGCGAGGTCATGCTTAACAAATATGTTATGTTTTTGGAAGACATCACTAGGTGGGTAGATGAGGGATCACCAGTAGATATCATCTATTTAGATTTTCAAAAAGCTTTCGACAAAGTACCACATCAAAGATTACTCCTTAAGCTAAAGGCCCATGGCATAGGAAATGGTATAATAAACTGGATAGAAAAATGGCTGAATGACAGAAGACAACGTGTAGTAGTTGATGGGGAGGCTTCAAACTGGAAATCGGTATTGAGTGGGGTACCACAGGGATCAGTACTAGGACCTATATTATTCTTAATATATATCAACGATTTGGACGATGATATAACAAGCAAGGTGTTAAAATTTGCGGATGATACAAAAGTGTTTAGAAGGATTAAAAGTGATGGAGACAGACAGCATTTACAAGATGATCTTGATAGGTTGATCAAATGGTCTGAAAAGTGGCAAATGCTGTTCAATTTTGGGAAATGTAAATGCCTCCACACAGGTCATGGAAAAGAAGAGGTAAAATATAAAATGGGGGGTACTGTTCTAAGTACTACTGTAAAAGAAAAGGACTTAGGGTTAACCATTAGTGCTGATATGAAGGTTTCAGAGCAGTGCGGAATTGCAGCGTCAAAGGGAAATCAAATCCTTGGATTAATTAGGCGAAATATAGCGTATAAGAAAAAAGAATTAATAGTACCGCTGTACAAAACAATAGTGAGGCCTCATTTAGAATATTGTATACAAGCATGGAGGCCATATCGCAAGAAGGACATATATATGCTAGAAAGAGTACAGAGGAGAGCGACTAAAATGATACAAAATCTGAGGGATCTTAGTTACGAAATACGCCTAAAAGAATGTGGTTTAACAACACTAGAGACCAGGAGATTGAGAGGAGATCACATAGAAGTGTTTAACATATTGAATGGTTATGAAAATATTGATAGAAACATTTTTTTCTCAGTTAAGTAAGATAGAAGGACCAGAGGACATGAAGCTACATTAGTAAAGGAGCAGTGTAGATTAGATATAAGAAAGTTCTCATTCTCACAAAGGACTGTAAATGAATGGAACAGATTATCTCCTGATTGTGTTGGTGCTAGTAGCGTGAATATGTTTTAAAATAAAATCGACACACACCTTAAAAAGGCGGGATACATGTAGATAAAAAGTATTGGACTCTCGATAAGCCAAAAGGCTTCCTTGTCCAACTGCCATCCAGAGTAATTTTCTGGATGGCAATCTTGTTACATCTTAATCTTGATTCCCTCGTACGCTTGCCAACGTTTCTCCAGTGCATCGATCAAGCTGTCGATGATCACCAGGAACGTGTTATCACATCTTCAGATGACGACCCGAACTCATCATATTTACGGTTGTGTTTGCGCACCCTCTGTGTGTATTGTTGACATTCGTTGCAATTCGTTAATTCCTTGGCTTTATGTTCAACGTATCCAAACGTTGGCCGTAGCTTTAGAACAAAGACGATCAGTGACTTGTGTATAGCTCATGCAGTGTTTAGGCCTTGGTCAGCGACGGCACACTAGGAGCTGCACATCTGGAATCGCTCTAACACCTGATGCCACTGTAGCGTTAGAATGCCATTCTCCAGTCGGTCCATCGTTGCTATAAGACCCCGTGCTTCCTGTCGACATTCAGCTTTCTGATATTCATCTACAGCAATGCTGTCGATTACGTTGTTTATCTCACTATAGCCGTTGTACAGTGCTTTCAGGCCGACCGCCGTGTGTCAGACATGCGCTTTACACAGGATAGTCTGTTCTCAGACAATGCAGCCGATAGAAAAGA
Organism: Escarpia spicata; assembly: GCA_963995525.1. NCBI lineage: Eukaryota > Metazoa > Annelida > Polychaeta > Sabellida > Siboglinidae > Escarpia > Escarpia spicata. The sequence goes on along the minus strand of OZ023205.1, from coordinate 66,332,241 downwards.
CCAACGGTACGTCGATGCTGAGAAAAATAGGTGTAAGTGCTCTATGAAATCGAAGAGCATGGTTGCGTGTTCGCAACACGAAGCTGCGAATTGACCCACCAAATTGAGCGAGTGTCCGGGACATGGTACGCTCTCTGCCAATGGATTCAACTTTCGAACATGCGCCTGCATTCCATTGTACGTGCCAGACATGTTTCTGGCGTTGTCATATGACTGTCCACGACAGTCACTCAATCACTCAGGTTGATGTTATGTTCGGCAAGAAAGTCGATGAGGTTCTGAGCGAGTTGCTCGCTACTGTGTCCCTGCATATCTAAAAACTCGACGAATCGCTCTACGTGTCCTGATGGCAGCACGTATCGCAGAATGAACGTGAGCTGATCCACGTGCGACATGTCGGGTGTAGAGTCAACGGACACGGAATCATATTTGGCCGTTTTCACTTCCTTGACAATGCTGTCGAGAACGTAGTTTTTGATAGATAAGAGTGGTTCCCTTGCCCTTACTGGCGTATCTTGTGATGTGCTGTGCAAGGAAAGGTTCAAACTTGGACAACAACTCAATAATGCCCAGATAGTTGCCATGAGGCGACCCCATTGTTTCATCAATACCACGGATTGTGAGACTTCGTTCTGACAAAAAAAGAACGATCTTTGCAAGTCGAACAAGCAGTGTGTGCCTGTAGTCGCGTTTAGCCTCAATCTGGCCAACTAATTGAGAGTCAACCCGCTTCTCGCTGTCCTTGCGTGCAAATATGACAACCATCGCCTGTCAGTGTGCGGCACTAGATTCGTGGCGATGTTGCTCGCATTCTTCCAGTCTTTAAAGCCTTGCTTTGTAAATAGTGAGTTTGCAGGGGAAACAGAAGACCCGGCAACCTGTGCTAGGTGAATTGCATAGCCAGTTTTTCGATATATGTTCATTTGTTGGCTTATGCACCTGCATAAAGAACGACTTTTGGCAGTGTCGGGCGGTTTTCTCATTTTGGTACATTCGGGCGGAATTACAGAAGTCAGAATCCGCGCACTGACAACCGAGATTTCCCTTAGAAATCCAATATTGACATAATTTATCAGTAATGCATGTCCCAGTAAGCACCCGTCAAGTGCACGGTTTGCTCAACCGCAGCATCAGAACCACTCGGTTCAGTTTCCGTCGTTGTGCACATATCTGCAGCCACTGATGTACCTTAACGCTCCTGTTCGACGATGTCGGTCGATGTCAACAGACTATCATAACTTGCACAGACTGCCTCTTTTAAAATTACACAGGCTTGAACTGGGGTATGATAAAATTCTACAGCATAACGATTTCTTGAGCAACGCATGGACAAATGTTTACGTGATTTATGATATTGTTTTAACACGATGCTAAGCATGAATATTTTATTAAAATACATTTTGTTAAGCGCAATGATATTACCCATTTCAGGTGAATTCCATAACAAAAACATCGATCTTGTTAACGTAAGTTTTATTTAACTTACTGCATAACAGCACAGTATAATCAGTGTCCAACACAAGGCTCAAAATGGCAAGGGCCAACCGGGCCTGTAATATGAAAACGTCGCGGGCCAGACAAAATATTTTAAGGCCCGGAGCAACCCCAGCAGTTAAGCCACTGCTATATATATATGTGTGTGTGTGTGTGTGTGTGTGTGTGTGTGTGTGTGTGTGTGTGTGTGTGTGTGTGTGTGTGTGTGTGTGTGTGTGTGTGTGTGTGTGTGTGTGTGTGTGTGTGTGTGTGTGTGTGTGTGTGTGTGTGTAGAAATGTGTAGAAGGTACTAGCGGAGGTAGACGGAACTAACGGCCTAACCACATGTTCTTGGAACTGCTTGTTGGAGTAGTCTAATATTATATCTTGTTCAAGAGACTGATTCCGGGTACTGGAACAGACACGACTTGTTAAGACGTTTCCTTTTAACTTGTTTACTATATTCCTGTCTGTCGCGACACTTCTGCCTTCCCCATGCATTCGCACCACCTTGTCTACATCCTTCGTCGCACTTCGACCTAAACACGCACATCATTGGTAATTAATCCACCAGTCCACCAATGTACGCAAAGGCATCGGCACGCTTGATATCCTTCACCTCCAACATTTTGTTCGACCTCTCTTTCTTGTGTCAAACCGCGCGACTTTTATTCACAATAATCTTCAGCCCATGTTCTACTCTTGCAGCGCTTCGCTTGTAGTACCTGTCTGTTCTTCGCTTGTAGTACCTGTTTGTTCTTCGCTTGTAGTACCTGTCTGTTCTTCGCTAACACATTATTATGAAAAGATCGGCAAAAACCGTGCGTGCCAACCGGCCCTGTGACTTGTGGCAGCTGCAGGCCCGATAGAAGATTCACGGGGCCCGGGCCCCGCAGTTATGTCGAACTGTAATTGTAGTACTATCCATAATGGTAACAGGTTTTGTAAGGAATACTCTTTCATAAAATAAAGGCTAACCGAATACTGTAATTACATAATAATATACCAGCAATTAATTATCTTAAAAGTTAACACTTTATGTCACATGCTTAGTTAGTGGAGGGTTACAAACAATTATTAAATTTCTTAATAAGAAATGTTACTGCATCTGTAAATATGTTGTAAAAATCAGACTTGAAGTGGTATATCTGACATAGAAACTAATACGCATTACTTTACTAAACACACAGATTTTATAAAATTACATATTTTCTATAAATTGGTATAGCAATAATGGCTGGGAAGGGGACACCCCACCGGGGCCCACCCCACAGTGGTTTCTGTTTTATCCAGCAAATGGTGGATTTACAAATAACATATATATATATAATTTGGCTGAAAAACATGATTTTGGTGTCACAAAATTGCATCTTTTCAAGTGTTTTACCTAAACAAATCTTCCCCTTTCCACATAGGCCTACGTACCCGTGTTTTTTGGTAATGAAATAACATTGTTTACAACGGAAAATCTATTAATTGCCAACACAATCAGCTTCTGTAGTGTAATTCAATTATCTGTGCTTCCCTTTGGCCACCAAAGTAGTACATTTACAACTGCGATATATGTAATAGAACTGCACAGTGGCCGTAGAACGGCAGTCAACGTGTATATTACCTATTGCATATGTTCCCGCAACCTGAGGGGAACATAGCATCGTTTCTGGGACTGGGTTATTTCACCGTGTTCTTCCAAAATGACCAAGAACAAACCCAGCCATTTTAGTTTTGCACTCGCCGTGTGTCCACATGAGTGCGCGCGCATCGATCTGTCTTGCCTAGTCTCCTTGGTGTGCGAGCGCTTAATGGGAAATACTGTCATAATATTTGTGTGGTAGATATATGTATATTCCTACATAACTAACCTTATAACTACCGGATAATGTACTTCATAAAACAAATCTACCAATACCCAACAATCTTGTAGGAAGGCAATGTTTACGGGTTTTCGTTTGGCTTCCGACAAGCACGCCCGAATTTTCGGAAACTTCTTTATTTGATGACATGTGGAATTTTTGGTTTACTCGGCAGTAATTAAATTAAATTTTTATTGAACTGTGGTTAAAACATATTACGGAACAAACAAATGAAAACAAATCATCAATCAAAATCAAATCATGCGTGCAATTCACGAAAGTAGGTATTCGTATATGTTACTTATTATCCTATATGTACCCGGTCTGGAGTGTGAGAAGACAGAGCGAGGTCAAAAAAGCAGATAGGCCTGTACACGTCTAATGAGGGCGTTCGAGTTTGCTCAGCCTATCTAACAATCCTATTTGTATAGAGTAAACGTAAACACGGAGTAGTCTACCAACAGACAGCGACCGACGGGAACGTCTCGTTGAAAACACGTGTATGCACATATCCACGTATTGTACTCAACTGTACTTTTTGTGTGTGTGTGGGGGGGGGGCGTGTTTTCTAATGTACGTCTTGGGCTTTCTTGCTTGTGGGCGACCAGCACTGGATTCCTCGCAGATGACGAACACATTTAATCAACCGCTTCATTCGAGACGACCCCACCAGTGCATATACTTTAGAAGAGCATTATATACCTGCAACCTTTGAGTTTCGTAATCCACCATAAGTTCAGCCTCACCAGAAATCTCCAACTAAATCCCCCGAGACACACCTTGAGGCCCACACAAATCTACGACTGCGTGCCATCTAATATCCTACAGTTAATCATAGTGAGGGACGTTAATGTCAGCTAGGGCCGTACATTTTCACATCTGGACAAAAGCATGACATTTGGCACAGATGACCTTGATACCATACTATTTCAGAATTTTGATGGAAGCATCCTGACATTTTGATGCTTCTGCCATTTTGTACAAAATCCCAAATGGCCGCCACCCGAAATAAAAAATTGTCAGATCTCTGGAACCTTTGCTCCGATTTGGATGATCCTAGTGTCGTTTGTAGGGCTTTTGGGGGTGTGAAGTGATAGGTGAAGTTTTTGAATCGATTTAGGATCAAGGTCACATGCTAGAGGTCAATGACAGGGTCAAATAGTTACAAAAACACGAGTAAACACCCAGCTGTGTGTCCTCGCTACCAGTTCATAGGTGATTGGTGTCCATTGTGGGATTTACACACACCCTGGGTGGACTGATAGAGATTTGTTTTCATTTGGGGGTTGTGGTTACACATTTTGAGGGTCAGTATCAAGGCACAATGACCCCCTTGTATCCACTGGCATGGCGATCGTGATCTCTAAGTGTATCATTGGGTTGTCTTTTACCCTAAATTATTTATGAGTTGTCGTCAATCAATTGGATCCAAAGTCATGTGTTGGGTTAAGCTCAAATCCAATTATGGAGGCAATACCGATGTATATATTATGCGCTTACTGGCGTTAATTAACATCGTAATCGCAAGAGACCGCCTCTGGTATTATGGCAGTGTATGTATTTGTGTTTACGGTTTTGAAGCAATATCGTTTTATCATATGAAGCATCATAGTATTACTTCCATGTTTTATATAGACTGAAGTATAAATATTTCATAAACGGTACATGCTACTTAGTAAGCAACATTACTGAATAGTTTAACTGAATTAGAATCAAATAGTCGACCGATGGCGATGCAAATTACACGCCGGCGTTTCGGCTGCGTTGATACAAACTGTTCATCGCGTTACGCCTGGTCCACAATCCTGCAATTAGCAACACGTAACAATGCTGGATTGTACACGTGGGTAGTATCTCATCAGAAACACGAATGACTGGTGTCCCAATACATATGGACAAAAACAATTATATTTATTTACAAAGGTGTCCCAAAACATATGGTACAAAAATAACTATTTTGTTAGATTTTTAGGGTGTTCCAAAACAAGCCACGAACAAACAACCAAGCTATGTAAAAGCGCTTCAGAAGTTGCCAACCTCTTTGATATGCCAGATGCAATGGAAGAGCATGTGGTGGCACTAAATGAGAAGCTGCAAGTACTCGCTGCCTTCGAGGACGCTGCTGATATCGGTGCAACTGCGCAACATCTCGGTCATCACGAAGACGGTCACAGCCTGCAAATGACATTCGCCAAGGATGTCCTCTCAGTTCTCAATATTCTACGACCGAAAAACCCTTTCTTACCACAAAATGGTCCAGATTTGGTCACGCACCATACCCGAGAAGTCATGCCTTCTGATATAGCAGAGGCGCTATGCAATGCATACGAAAGAGGCAAGGATATCAATGAAGACTTCGTTGGTGAGCGCCTGAAGAAAGGTAAGGTTTCCATCACAGACACCATCAAGAGGTCAGCTCTCCATACGTTTGCAAGACGCATAGATGAAGCAAAGAACAGGAACAAAGTCAGTGCACTGAAAACAATATCTGACTGGTGTCTCATCTGTTCCTGTCGCTACAACCCCGGCCAGATTTCGACTTAGACAATTTCTTAAAGTTCGAAAACCAGAGAGAGCCACCATCTTTGTTTGACCAGGGAACGTTCAGGACCGGCACAAAATCTGATATTCTGCACTGTCTGACTATCCCAAAAATCACACCGCCAGATGATGTCACGGTGAAAGTGTTGGATGCCCCAGCTGTGGTTCACGTGGTCCGCCCAACCAACGCCGCTAACTTCGAGCAATATGTTGTGCGTCATTTCATGCCCTTCATTACCAGCTCTCTCTCAAGTTCAACATCGCGACTCGACATCATATGGGACACCTACCCTGATGACAACCTCAAAGCCCAGGCTCAAGCTAAACGAGGTACCCTGGCGTGACAAGCATCGTCGAAGGCTCTACACCTGTCCCTCGTGACTGGAACAAGTTCAGAAAACAAGGTCCAGCTGTTTAGGTTCCTTTCAAAAGCTGTTATCGAGGCATCGTCTCAGCTCACCAATGTTATGGTTTGTTGCACGTATGACGATCTCGTCCTGGTAAATAACTCTACAGCCAATTGGCAGCAGACTTGGACACGATTATGCCATGCAATCATCAGGAGGCCGATAGCAGGATATTTCTGCATCTCTCTCACGCCGCACAACAAGGTCACTCAAAGGCTTTCATCCGCACAGTCGACAGCGATATTGTCATCATTGCTGTTGGCCACTTTGGCACCCTTGGTTTGATGGAGTTGTGGATAGGCTTTGGAACTGGAAAAGCCTTTCAGCACATCCCCGTTCACGCAATCACCAAATACTTGATCCTGAGAAGTCACTCACGCGTCCACTGTTCCATTCCTTCACCGGGTGTGATATGACGTCATTTTTCCTTGACTTTGGTAAGAAAACTGCCTGGACAGCATGACTGGGATACCCAGACCTTATTGAAACACTACTTGCTCTTTCCGACGACCCTAGACTCCTGACACTCGACTCCATCCATATGGCACGCCTTGAACGCTGGACTATTGTCATGTACAGCAAGAGTAGTGGGTGCTCAAGGGTAAATGATGCCAGACGTCAACTCTTCACTCATGGTACTCGGACGCTCTACCATACTCCCCACACAGGAAGCTCTGCTCCAGCATGCAAGACCAGGCGGGTTGCATCTGGAGACAAGCAAGGCAACGACACCAAGATGTTCCAGATGCTTCAGCGTGCGGTTGGGTGTAAGACGTGAAAACGAAAGTGCCTAGGCACCATATTGGACAGTGCAAGCAGACGCAAGCAAAGCGTGTGCCCTCCTTCACCACTGTGGGTGTGGACAAGCCTGCAGAGGAAACTGCAAATGTGCCAGGGCAGGTATCAAATGCACTATTATTTGTCACTGTGAAGGTGGATGCATCAACAACTACGGACTGTAAATAATAAGAGATCTCATATATGCAAAACGTCTTGCTGGCGAGAAGGATTTTGATGCGATCCTGCAAGTTTGCAGGATCGCAAGGATTGCCTGTAAATAGTATGTACATGTGTAACTGGTGGTGCCTTATGTCATGGTCTCAAGGGTATTCCTTTCACTGGTTTGAAATAAACTTTGTTTTCCACTACAATATATTTATGTTTAAACTTTATATTTTCCACAACCAATACCATGCTGTGATATCAACTGCCTATATCATATTCCGTGAAAGACCCAATACCACATACACGTAGCTTTGATAAACAGCAAAGTTATGAAACCATACTGACCTTGATCCCGAAAGTGCCCTTGACCCCAATATAGATGGAAAGATTTAATCGATGGACTAAGGATACATGAAGACCCCATGAAAGACATCAAAATAATAATAATCATACTGGAGGATACCAGATATAAATAAGAGAAAACATTAAGAACGTAGTGCTTTAGCTGATAATTGACCTTCACATTGACCGATAACATGTGACCTTGACTCTAATTCGATTAAAAAACTTCACCAATCACTTCAGCACTCCCAAAACTCTATAAACGACACTAAGATCATCCAAATCAGACTACAGGTTCCAGAGATCTGGCAATTTTCGATTTCAGGTGGCGGCCATTAAAAATTTTGGCAGAAGCATAAAAATCTCAGGTTGCTTCCATCAAAATTCTGAAATAGTATGCTATCAAGATCATCTGTGCTAAATTTCATGCTTTTGTCCAGATGTTAAAATGTATTACTTTAACGTCCCTCACTATCAGGACATTATTTGTTCGAGAGGACAGGAGTGTCACAACAAATCAGTGAGACTCCCTGAAATTCCTGGAGGGTTGGCATATGTATTTATATATCAGAGTACCAACAAGATTATCTTCCATGAGCGATACGCATCTTGGCATGTGATCAAGGATTCACTTGTCTTATTGAAGTTATTGTGTCAAACACTTGTTTACTCGCCGCATCGGCTTCATTTACTGGTTGAACAACGTTTGTTTTTTCTCTATAAATGTAATATGGTGTGTGCCGTTTAAAGAGAAAACACAGACACAATCAAATATTCGTTTGCATTTCCTTTTTACTAGTTCTAGCAAGGTGATACATTCGGCAGCACATAACTAATATCGTAGTTCCCTGTTTTTTGTTGGTTACCCCACGTACCGAATGTGTTTACCTGAGTTACACACAATCTATGATATATTATTTACCCCCTACCGGCCGGCAAAAACGAGAGCATTTCCAAGTGAAAATATTTTCAGGCTATTGGCCTTATTAAGTCTACATACATCCACAATTCATTAAATTATATATGTATGCAAATAAACCGAATTAAACTAACATCATGAAAACCAATTGAACAATTGTAAAATCCTCCAACAAGCATCGGCAAGGTCTATCTAAAGAGATCTATCGAATGTTTAGAGAAGACCGAATTATCTGCAGACCTGCAAACTTCGAATACGCGAGTGCCGCTTCGGACTCGTACACACAAAATATATGAAAGAATTCGAGAAAGTACAACGCCGACCGGCGATATTTAAATTGAGAAAGAACTAAAGTGGGAGCCCTAGAGCACCGCAGAGAGGTCAGTCGTCTAGTATTATTCTATAAATCTTTACACGCAGAGACAGCACTTTCTTTGCCACACCATCTTGTTCACTCAATCAACAACACACGTGGCATTACTTTGCAATTCATTCACGTGCCTGCCAGGACACAGGTTTACGCTAACAACTTTTTTAACAGAACTACAATGTACTGGAACAGACTATCCGAAACAGTTGTGTGCGCAGACTGCAGCCACGGTGGATACTTTTAAACTTGACTGAGCAAATATACATAAAGTTCCAGATTGGTGTAATCACCTTCGGGGTCTTGCCAGTGACCATTTCACATATAGCCATATTTAGATCTACAAGTGTCGATGCTTGTTGAAGGATAATGATTAGAACAAGGGTTACCTCCAGCACACAACATGGACATTACATCACAGTAACATTAATTTGTATTGTGAAGTAAGATTTGAAGGAGGTAGAACAATATATACATATATATTATATATATATATATATGTATATATATATATATGTGTGTAAATATATATATATATATATGGTCAACACTACACCGGCCTCTATGCGAAGCAAATCATACTCTTTGCCCTTACACACAAATGCGATATAAGCTACGAGCCAACGTTGGCATTTTCGACGATCCGCTACGAAATCAGTAGTTGTAGCGTGCTGTGGTGACGAATCTAAAATCAAAAGGTCGCCATCTGTTTCCGACACCACCAGCGCCCTCGTGCGTGTAGAACTGGAACTCCCTTTGACGCAGCCACTTGCTGGGGCAACTCTTGACCCCGTCAACAATAGTGCACACCCGGTACTTACGATAACGGTAGCGATAGGTCGTCGCCACCGAGTAGTGGTGGCGCATAGCAGCGCCCTCTTGCGTGCCGACAACGACGGGGAATCTGTTCCGGACGAAGTAGGTGGAATACCTGGATACATAACATTACATACATTTTACTTGCTTGGCAAGCCACGCTTTCAAACAGTTAACTTGTGATAAAATAAACGGGCATAACATAAAAATGGTAAATGAAAACATTGATTAAAATTGTCCAGATACTATGTAAGAATTATAAAATCTGTACCGTTCGTTGGATTATATTATCGATGTAAACCGAGGACGCCCCTGCAAATTGAAAGTAAAAATGGCAGACGTAATCAGGAAGGTCATCCGATTTCGACAATATTCGAAGGATATTACGCTAGTGTTCTTCAAATTCGTAATTATAAGGAGGCATACAATTCGATAGAGAATATGATTAAAGTTCAATGCTGATTAAAGCTATTTTTGTCTGTGAAACTGTATTTTGAAGGCTTTGATGTGGGGTCAATCGAAAATGTCACATATTTTTGCTTAGTGCACGCATGGCCTATTTTCGGTGGCAGCAAACAGAATATAATTTACCCATATAAAATTCATGCAAGACTAACAATTTACGCCAACCATCGCGTGGAACTGAAATGTTGTTTGCTATTGCATCGCATAGAAGCATTTGACGACGGTAAAATATATATTTTCACCATGTTCTCTTCTAATCATGTACGCAAGTTGTACAAGAAAATGCTCATGTAAGCACGCACCATATACATATATGTATATATATATATATATACATATATATATATATATATATATATATTATATATATATATATATATGTATATATATACATATATATATACATATATGCACCATATACATATATGTATATATATATATATATATACATATATATATATGTATATGTATATATATACACATATATATATATATATTGGCATATCTTTACCTGAGAATTTTATTGTACAACTTGTTGTTGTCTGTGCGCCACGTTTTCGAGGCCGTAACCACTCGCGGTCGTCCTGTCGTCTGACGGGAGACGAAGAAGTCCCGCGTTTTCAGCATATTCTTGGCGGAGATCGATCCATTGCTGTCTTTGCACAGGGCGTTCATGGCCTTGGCGACGGCCTCGATGTACTTGGCTATGCGGGTGGAGCTGTCGCAGTTGGCGGGGGCCACGCACGAGTCGTCTCCCTCAGTGCCCTCGTCGCCGCATCGGAATAAACCCAAGCTGCCGTTGCCGAATCTAGTGACAATGAAAGCAGGCGGCCTTAAAAGGAGTCCTAGTTTTTTATTGATTAATTAATATAATGTTGTTAAGACTATAATAATAAGTTTAAGATATACTGCCAGACAAATTATAAATCTAAACATTATACCGTTATTCAAAAAAGGTTCGAGATACAAGTCAGAGAACTATAGACTAGTGAGTTTAACATCAGTGATTTGTAAATTATTAGAAATACTAATTAAAGATCACATGCTGGATTTTCTTGTTAAACAAAACTTGATAAACCCATCTCAACATGGTTTTTTTAAAGCGAGGTCATGCTAAACAAATGTTATGTTTTTTGGAAGACATCACAAAGTGGGTAGATGAGGGATCACCAGTAGATATCGTCTACTTAGATTTTCAAAAAGCTTTCGACAAAGTACCACATCAAAGATTACTGCTTAAACTAAAGGCCCATGGCATAGGAAATGGTATAATAAACTGGATAGAACAATGGCTGATTGACAGAAGACAACGTGTAGTAGTTGATGGGGAGGCTTCAAACTGGAAATCGGTATTGAGTGGGGTACCACAGGGATCAGTATTAGGACCTATATTATTCTTAATATATATCAACGATTTGGATGATGAAATAACAAGCAAGGTGTTGAAATTTGCAGATGATACAAAAGTGTTTAGAAGGATTAAAAGTGATGGAGATAGACAGCATTTACAAGATGATCTTGACAGGTTGATCAAATGGTCTGAAAAGTGGCAAATGCTGTTCAATTTTGGGAAATGTAAATGCCTCCACACAGGACATGGGAACGAAGAAGTAGAATATACAATGGGGGGTACTGTACTAAGTACTACTGTAAAAGAAAAGGACTTAGGGTTAACCATTAGTGCTGATATGAAGATTTCAGAGCAGTGCGGAATTGCAGCTTCAAAGGGAAATCAAATCCTTGGATTAATTAAGCGAAACATAACGTATAAGGAGAAAGAGCTAATAATACCGCTGTACAAAACAATAGTTAGGCCTCATTTAGAATATTGTATTCAAGCGCGGAGGCCATATCGCAGGAAGGACATAGATATGCTAGAAAGAGTGCAGAGGAGAGCAACTAAAATTTTACAAAATCTGAGGGATCTTAGTTACGAAATACGCCTAAAAAATGCGGTTTAACAACACTAGAGACAAGGAGATTGAGAGGAGATCAGATAGAAGTGTTTAAAATATTGAAGGGTTATGAAAATATTGATAGAAATATGTTTTTTTCAGTTAAGAAAGGTAGAAGTACTAGAGGACAAGAACTTGCATTAGCAAAGGAGCAGACTAGATTGGATATAAGAAAATTTTCATTTTCACAAAGGACTGTAAATGAATGGAACAAATTACCTGCTGATTGTGTGGGTGCTAGTAGCGTGAATGTTTAAAAATAAAATCGACACATACCTCAGACGGGCGGGATACACATAGATAAAAGGGTCGGACTCTCGATAAGCCAAAGGGCTTCCTTGTCCACCTGCCACCTATAGTTAATTCTCTGGGTGGCAATCTTGTTAACAAATTACTTCAAAAATGTTTGGAGGCATTTGTTTTTATTGTGTGCTTGTTTAATTTGAGCAAAAGACACTGTGTGCACATCAATTTCCAGTAAATGGAGGTGGGTAGTAATTTCTGCCAATCACACACAACTGGGCAGATCTTAGTGATCGTGTTGGCTTCATATGCGGTTGCAGCGACTAATCTGCATTAGCCAATCAAGAAACTATAGGACAGGACACCCTGTGTAATGTTGATGCTTAGACATCTCAGAGCATGTCAGTAAATGTATGGCAGGAATAGGTTTGGTTCCCACCAACTAACTCTAATGTGATATTTTTTAATGGTCGATTGTTCTATTATATTATGTAGATTAATATCAAGAACGGGAACACCGAGAGTTTGCACTCTGTGCAGTTTTGTGTGTTGAGCATTCAGAATGTCTTCACATGATCTGTATGTCTCTGAATACTTAATTTGTATGTGTATGACATGTTGTGCACAATGTAACCCATCAGTCACATATGCGTGTCACACGTGTTACCATCTGATGTATGTTCTGGATGCTGTTTGACATGTGTGGAAGTCGGAGCCCTTGGCTTCCAGTAATGCCAGTCCTCAATTCTACCTTAAATCAAAGTTGTTTCCAGAAGTGATATTTAGAAATAAAATGTATTGAAAGTCTGATGACGCGTTGTCTACTGTACTTGGACATGCAGTAAACCTCGGAATGACGAATTGCTCGGGACCGGCTAATTTAGTCATTATATTCACAATTTATTATATCTGAAATTGACCATTAACTCAATCAGACTAATAGAAATAGGCTTGAAATTAATGAATAAGAAGCTAACAATTAAGCGTTTAATTTAAGTAGCACAAAACCATTTATTCTACTGTATTCAATGTAAAACGAGTCGAGGCCGGCATTTATTTTCACATCGTCGATTTGGTATATCTGATATTTCAATGGATTTTGTCTAGTGGGACCGACAGAATTGTTTGTTATATCTGAAGTTTGTTTAAAGTTGTTAGATATGCAGAAATTCAATAAGAACAAAATGGGATCAACTCATTTATTCATTTTAAGCAAGACTTCATTATAAGCAAGTTTGTTATGTCTGAGGTGTATGTCTAAATTGACTTCATGTGTCCTTACCACAGACTCTTCAGATATTTAAAAAAAACGATGGAGTTATTTTACTTGTTGTCAAGCTAATGAAACATACTTTTCATTCAATATTTGTGTAGCGAAGGCACATAATCCCGTACCAACATTAGGTAATAGCTTTGATGTCAACATCAAGGTTAACAAAATGCAACCATAAAAACCACTACAACAGCATAACAAAACGTACACTTTACTCCCTAACAGGCCTGTTTAATCGAACACCATCTTGACTTCCCTTCTACTTTTCAGGAAGATAATAAGCTTATAAAAGTAGATAATATAAACAAAATGAGACCATTAGCGATGCCAACCACGCAACAGGGACAAACTGGAGCAACAACCTCACAAATGAAAAAATCACTTGAGAACTTTCCATGAAGCCTGCATTTCAATGTATGGTTGTGCAGTGGTATACGGAATGAACCGCAAATGACCAGCTCACTACTAGAAAGTGAAGGGGTCTATTTGCAGCTGTATTATTGTTAGAAGAAGAGATATTTGATTTGTAAGGTTACAATAAAGATCGTTTACCAAGTATATGTAACATAAAACTATTGTCGAATACAGGAATAATTATGCTAATTACTTTAACTACCTCAATTGAAACTGGGCCTTTTAGTTCATAGAACACGTGAATCTTGCACTGTATGGATGTACAATACATGAAAGTTGCACTCTAAGGGATGGTTTCAAAACATGGATGTATGGTACATGAAACTTGCATTTTAAGGAATTGTTTCACAACTTGGATGTACAATACATGAAAGTTGCACTCTAAGGGATGGTTTCAAAACATGGATGTATGGTACATGAAACTTGCATTTTAAGGAATGGTTTCAAAACATGGATGTATGGTACATGAAACTTGCATTTTAAGGAATGGTTTCAAAACATGGATGTATGTACAACATGGAACTTTCACTCGAAGGAATGGTTTCAATAATGGATATATGACACAACATGAAACTTGCACTGTAACTGTAAGGGATTGTCTCCAAAAACTTGGATGTATGATACATGAAACTTGCCCTCCAAGAGATTGTCTCAGTACTTGAAATGTACACTGTAAGGGACAATCTCAAAACAGTTGTACCTGTCACAAAAGCGTCATGCTACAATAATTAATCTACTGATGTAACTGCACACCTCAACTTTGTATTGTTTACATATATATATTAAAGTTAACATCACATAATAACAAACACAAATTGACAATTTTAATGTGCAGTTTGTATGTACCTGTACATAAAATTAAATCATATATGTGTAGATCTCAGTCATGTAGTCACCGGAATAAGCATAACTTAGGTAAGTAACTGTACTTCCTTGCCACATGCCATGACAATGTACAAGAATTATGGTAAGCTGACCTTAAATAATTTAGATACAGTCATGAAAGCTAGAAGCAGCACATTCTTCTGAAAACAGAAATTCTTTTCTTAGTATTTGTTTATGCTTCCCAGCATTTGACACGTTTGTCTTCATCTAACACAGACCAGTTCGGAGAGTGCACATCAGTGGCTAGCCAATTGAAATCATCTACATCGTCCCAGCTGTTCCTTGATTTGTCAAGTCCAGACATCATGTAGTGTTCATCTAAGCCTTCATAGCTCCAGTTGTACGGGGCGAAGACAATCTGAGAACTGTCCTCGATTATGGCACGACTCGTAACATGGAGGTAAAACCGACTATCATAGGCGGCATGGACACGAAGCTGTTGGCATGGTAACACGAATACACAATTCTGACATCCTTCAATGAATACGGATCCCGACACAGGGCCGGTGAAGACATGGCAATTCTGGAGGTTGCTGACATGGATCGCACCTGGAGATCCATACAACTTTATAGTGCAATCTGTCAGTTTTGACAGCGCCACATCTTTTTGGTTTACATAATCAGGTCCTTTAGTCAATGTCTGAGAACTCAAGTCTTTGAAGCTGCACTCATACACATCGATATTGCGAAGAGTTTTGTTAGGCGGTGACACTTCCGGTTTACATTCTGCTTTTGTTGGTGGTGGCTTGTCAGTAGTTTGCTTCTTTTTAGACTTGAACGCAAACTTCTTTCGCGGTACAAGTTCTTCCCGTTTCTGCTGAACAGAATTCTGCAGTTTGTTGATGATCGCTTGTGCTTTCTGTACTTCGAACGGGGGTAAAAACAACGTTGAATCTGTGAGGAACTTCTGTAGTTTCTGAATATCTGTGGAGATCGTATCACAGTAGAACAAGTGATCTGCTTTCGAAGTGGACGCGGCGTCGGTTTCTTCTAGTTTCCGCTCCAATTCGTTCTTCGTTCGCGCGAAGTTTTCAATGAAGAAATCGGTGCTTTCGTGCGCTGCGGAATTCTCTTCTTTCACAGCTTTTCGTTTCTCGATGTCGGCTTCCCGCTCATCGTTTCGTCGCTGTAATCTCTCGGTGACATGCATTTTCTTCTGAGTAAAATTAACATTTTTACCAGTCATATTAACTTCGCCAGAACAAACATCTCCGTTGTCAGCCATGTTTAAACGGTTCACAGTGATCTCGGCCTTTCGCGATCTCGGCCCGAGTGATCTCGGCCTGTTTCCGAGTGATCTCGGCCTTTTTCTGTGAACTCGGCCTGTGCGGCAGTGATCTCGGCCTGTTTGAGGAGTGATCGGCCTGTTCGGGGAGTGAGGACTGGTAAACAATCTCTCTCTCTCTCTCTCTCTCTCTCTCTCTCTCTCTCTCTCTCTCTCTCTCTCTCTCTCTCTCTCTCTCTCTCTCTCTCTCTCTCTCTCTCTCTCTCTCTCTCTCTCTCTCTCTCTCTCTCTCTCTCTCTCTCTCTCTCTCTCTCTCTCTCTCTCTCTCTCTCTCTCTCTCTCTCTCTCTCTCTCTCTCTCTCTCTCTCTCTCTCTCTCTCTCTCTCTCTCTCTCTCTCTCTCTCTCTCTCTCTCTCTCTCTCTCTTGCAGTGAAATCGACCATATGGCGATGTAGTGTCCGATTGCTGAAGACGTTTGCCAGACTGTACGGGCCGGTGATGCACTGAGAACGCATCCTACAACGCACCAGCAAACTAGCCGGCAGCACACACGCAGGCACACAGGCACACAGGCACCTACCCTCACCCACGCACACTCACACACATTCATATTTTAGATTGCACTGGTTTATATAGGTATTGTGTTCATTGTTATGTCACTACATTTATGCATTGTTTTTTATTTATGCATTGTATCATGCATGGGAATTGTTGCATGTGCTTAATAAAATATTAACTGTCTACATTATGCCTTGTGTCTTCTACAAACTAGCCCCGAATCATAGTTGGAACATTGTGCCACACGATAGGCGTCGGAACGTTATTAATATTTGGAAGCTCACCAAAACCCAAAACAATACCCCCTATTGTGCCAACAAATAGCATGTTATCGGTGACAAGACCAAGAAATCCTTGGAAACGAAGCTCAGATTCGCATCAAGACAAAGGGATTGTTCAATCTCAAAATCCATAAGCAGTATTCCAGTTGTCAACAGGTAGTAAAATGCGCGATGTTAGCATACTGATCTTCCCTACTATGCTACTTTGAAGCATATAAATCCCGTTATTATGCAAGGCGTAGCCTATGTGTGAATTTCAGTTGCACTTTACAAGTCGCAGAAAGTCTATTCGCGGAAATCACGACTGGCAGAATTAAGGGAAACGATTCGATTGATGTCGGCGCAAAACAAACAATGTCAATGCCTCGCATCACATTTACTGTTCCCAAAGATTTGACAATACTCGCACAAACAGGTGACAGTTATCACCGCGTTAATATAGTTTACCGTAGCTCTAATTTGTTTAACTTAAATACGTTTAATGAAATGTTGTTGACGGGCGGAACGCCATAAGGCGACGTAGTTCAGAAAAAAAATAACGAATATATATCGCGGAAGTAAATTAAAATAACGAGGTAAAAAGTAGCGTTACCTTAGATAAAACAACTTCGTTACAAGTCGAAGTAGTTAATCTAAATGTTTATTACATGACACCCCTGCTCACCGAGGTTGCTGGCGTGATATGCTGTTTCAAAATACGCGTAGGGAAAACACATCAAGTTAACTACACTGCATTGATTTACCAATAATTATCAAGTCAGTTTTATTTGCATTTAATTTATATTTGCTGTCAGTGATCAGTGGTAGATATCTTGGCGGCAATCACTATAATACTAGTACACATCACGCAGAAATTGCCGATGATAATGTCGAATTGCTTACATAAATAACCCAACAAAACAAAACTATACATCGATATACACACAACAAATATTTGGCTAACATCACTCAAACAGGCCGAGATCACTGCCTCACATAAATAACCCAACAAAACAAAAAGACGTTATAAAAAACAGAGATCGCTGTCGAAAACAACCATGCAACATATTGGACATTATGTAGCAGTTATCACAATACATAATACAATGTAATTATGTTGCACACAAAATGCTGGCTAACATCACTCAAACAGGCCGAGATCACTGGCTATACAGGCCGAGTTCACTGCTGCACAGGCCGAATTCACTGCTGCCCCGGCCGAATTCACTGGCTGACTTCATGCCGCTATCGTTTCTGGTCAACAATATACATCCGAACAGGCCGAGATCACTCCTCATACAGGCCGAGGTCACAGTCCGAGTTCACCGAAACAGGCCGAGATCACTCGGAAACAGGCCGAGATCGCGAAAGGCCGAGATCACTGGGTACCGTTTAAACAGCAAAGGTCATGTGATAATCCACACAAGCCATATTTTGTAATCAATGTTCTTTATAGACATTCCCCTCGTTAAGTAGTAGTAATAGTTATAAATGTAGTTGGATTATGTAAGTGTTATAATAAAATAACAAATCAAAGTAACAGCTGACACAACGGAGGCTCAATGTTAAGTGGCACCACGTAGCGGTTAATTTGAAACTAAAATCGTGTGGCGCCTCTGGTGCATAATGTCTAACTATAATCGAGCTAGCGCGCGTCAATGCATGCGCGTGCGTGCGTCTGTGTGTGATTGGGGTGTAAGGAGGGGTTCATCTACGACCCAACAGAAGAAAAGTACATCGTAGCGCCTGTATAAAACCTAAACGTGTGCTTAATTTTATTAGTAGGCCTAACTTACTTGTAACTCTAGTTATCCACTTCGTGGCATCAGTGCCGGATTACGCAGCTGCGGGGCCCGTAGCAAAACGGTAGCATATTACACATGCCCCCCCATACTATCATAGGCTTACATAGTGACAAAAATAAACGAAACTTATTGTGCGGAGAGTCAGTCGCATGTATTGCAGTAACTACGGTAACCTTGTCAACAATACTAATAATTAGAGTAAACGCCATTAAACTAAAAACGTAACCAGGCCACAAGATTTGTGTTTCAGGCTTTAGGTTACACTTCGCGCCTTCGAGATTTAAGATGAGCGAAGTCATTTATGATGCAAGTAGTGTCAACCGTGCGCAGCAACTCGCTCTCGATGCTCACCAATCTCAGCATATTCAAGCGTTTCTGTCCCATCGTTGTTAGTTGCGCGTTCTTTATGCGCCGCTACTTCGAAAACAAACGCTCGCCCGTGCAATTTGTCACCATCAGATATAAATACATGCGCAGCATGATTTCAACGTTGGGAAAGCATTATTGCATGTTATTGTCCATGATGAATCGATACAGGCGCAGCACCACTGCCTCGCCGCTGATCATCACCTCGCTGTCATCGTCTGCAGCAACTGACTGAGCATCAATCCTGCACGGTCCAATGGTAGTAGCCTTCTTGACGAAGTCAGTGTTGAGCAGTGCCACGAACTGCGGAAGTTCGTTTGCCAAACTGGCCTCCAAATCATTTGGATACGAGTCAACGAGTTCCAATGCCGATTTAGACAGTTCTTCATCGAACAACGACACTACATTTCGCAAGAAGCAAAACTTGTTGCTGATTCCCTCGTACGCTTGCCAACGTTTCTCCAGTGCATCGATCAAGCTGTCGATGATCACCAGGAACGTGTTATCACATCTTCAGATGACGACCCGAACTCATCATATTTACGGTTGTGTTTGCGCACCCTCTGTGTGTATTGTCGACATTCGTTGCAATTCGTTAATTCCTTGGCTTTATGTTCAACGTATCCAAACGTTGGCCGTAGCTTTAGAACAAAGACGATCAGTGACTTGTGTATAGCTCATGGCGTGTTTAGGCCTTGGTCAGCTGACGGCACACTAGCGCTGCACATCTGGAATCGCTCTAACACCTGATGCCACTGTAGCGTTAGAATGCCATTCTCCAATCGGTCCATCGTTGCTATAAGACCACGTGCTTCCTGTCGACATTCAGCTTTCTGATATTCATCTACAGCAATGCTGTCGATTACGTTGTTTATCTCACTATAGCCGTTGTGCAGTGCTTTCAGGCCGACCGCCGTGTGTCAGACATGCGCTTTACACAGGATAGTCTGTTCTCAGAGAATGCAGCCGATAGAAAAGACCATCGGTACGTCGATGCTGAGAAAAATAGGTGTAAGTGCTGTATGACATCGAAGAGCATGGTTGCGTGTTCGCAACACGAAGCTGCGAATTGACCCACCAAATTGAGCGAGTGTCCGGGACATGGCACGCTCTCTGCCAATGGATTCAACTTTCGAACATGCACCTGCATTCCATTGTACGTGCCAGACATGTTTCTGGCGTTGTCATATGACTGTCCACGACAGTCACTCAATCACTCAGGTTGATGTTATGTTCGGCAAGAAAGTCGATGAGGTTCTGAGCGAGTTGCTCGCTACTGTGTCCCTGCATATCTAAAAACTCGACGAATCGCTCTACGTGTCCTGATGGCAGCACGTATCGCAGAATGAACGTGAGCTGATCCACGTGCGACATGTCGGGTGTAGAGTCAACGGACACGGAATCATATTTGGCCGTTTTCACTTCCTTGACAATGCTGTCGAGAACGTAGTTTTTGATAGATAAGAGTGGTTCCCTTGCCCTTACTGGCGTATCTTGTGATGTGCTGTGCAAGGAAAGGTTCAAACTTGGACAACAACTCAATAATGCCCAGATAGTTGCCATGAGGCGACCCCATTGTTTCATCAATACCACGGATTGTGAGACTTCGTTCTGACAAAAAAAGAACGATCTTTGCAAGTCGAACAAGCAGTGTGTGCCTGTAGTCGCGTTTAGCCTCAATCTGGCCAACTAATTGAGAGTCAACCCGCTTCTCGCTGTCCTTGCGTGCAAATATGACAACCATCGCCTGTCAGTGTGCGGCACTAGATTCGTGGCGATGTTGCTCGCATTCTTCCAGTCTTTAAAGCCTTGCTTTGTAAATAGTGAGTTTGCAGGGGAAACAGAAGACCCGGCAACCTGTGCTAGGTGAATTGCATAGCCAGTTTTTCGATATATGTTCATTTGTTGGCTTATGCACCTGCATAAAGAACGACTTTTGGCAGTGTCGGGCGGTTTTCTCATTTTGGTACATTCGGGCGGAATTACAGAAGTCAGAATCCGCGCACTGACAACCGAGATTTCCCTTAGAAATCCAATATTGACATAATTTATCAGTAATGCATGTCCCAGTAAGCACCCGTCAAGTGCACGGTTTGCTCAACCGCAGCATCAGAACCACTCGGTTCAGTTTCCGTCGTTGTGCACATATCTGCAGCCACTGATGTACCTTAACGCTCCTGTTCGACGATGTCGGTCGATGTCAACAGACTATCATCACTTGCACAGACTGCCTCTTTTAAAATTACACAGGCTTGAACTGGGGTATGATAACATTCTACAGCATAACGATTTCTTGAGCAACGCATGGACAAATGTTTACGTGATTTATGATATTGTGTTAACACGATGCTAAGCATGAACATTTTATTAAAATACATTTTGTTAAGCGCAATGATATTACCCATTTCAGGTGAATTCCATAACAAAAACATCGATCTTGTTAACGTGAGTTTTATTTAACTTACTGCATAACAGCACAGTATAATCAGTGTCCAACACAAGGCTCAAAATGGCAAGGGCCAACCAGGCCTGTAACATGAAAACGTCGCAGGCCAGACAAAATATTTTAAGGCCCGGAGCAACCCCAGCAGTTAAGCCACTGCTATATATATATGTGTGTGTGTGTGTGTGTGTGTGTGTGTGTGTGTGTGTGTGTGTGTGTGTGTGTGTGTGTGTGTGTGTGTGTGTGTGTGTGTGTAGAAATGTGTAGAAGGTACTAGCGGAGGTAGACGGAACTAACGGCCTAACCACATGTTCTTGGAACTGCTTGTTGGAGTAGTCTAATATTATATCTTGTTCAAGAGACTGATTCCGGGTACTGGAACAGACACGACTTGTTAAGACGTTTCCGTTTTAACTTGTTTAATTTATTCCTGTCTGCCGCGACACTTCTGCCTTCCCCATGCATTCGCACCACCTTGTCTACATCCTTCGTCGCACTTCGACCTAAACACGCACATCATTGGTAATTAATCCACC
Organism: Escarpia spicata; assembly: GCA_963995525.1. NCBI lineage: Eukaryota > Metazoa > Annelida > Polychaeta > Sabellida > Siboglinidae > Escarpia > Escarpia spicata. The sequence goes on along the minus strand of OZ023205.1, from coordinate 66,310,150 downwards.
AGTCCACCAATGTACGCAAAGGCATCGGCACGCTTGATATCCTTCACCTCCAACATTTTGTTCGACCTCTCTTTCTTGTGTCAAACCGCGCGACTTTTATTCACAATAATCTTCAGCCCATGTTCTACTCGTGCAGCGCTTCGCTTGTAGTACCTGTCTGTTCTTCGCTTGTAGTACCTGTCTGTTCTTCGCTTGTAGTACCTGTCTGTTTTTCGCTAACACATTATTATGAAAAGATCGGCAAAAACCGTGCGTGCCAACCGGCCCTGTGACTTGTGGCAGCTGCAGGTCCGATAGAAGATTCACGGGGCCCGGGCCCCGCAGTTATGTCGAATTGTAATTGTAGTACTATCCATAATGGTAACAGGTTTTGTAAGGAATACTCTTTCATAAAGTAAAGGCTAACCGAATACTGTAATTACATAATAATATACCAGCAATTAATTATCTTAAAAGTTAACACTTTATGTCACATGCTTAGTTTGTGGAGGATTACAAACAATTATTAAATTTCTTAATAATAAATGTTACTGCATCTGTAAATATGTTGTAAAAATCAGACTTGAAGTGGTATATCTGACATAGAAACTAATACGCATTACTTTACTAAACACACAGATTTTATAAAATTACATATTTTCTATAAATTGGTATAGCAATAATGGCTGGGAAGGGGACACCCCACCGGGGCCCACCCCACAGTGGTTTCTGTTTTATCCAGCAAATGGTGGATTTACAAATAACATATATATATATATATATATAATTTGGCTGAAAAACATGATTTTGGTGTCACAAAATTGTATCTTTTCAAGTGTTTTACCTAAACAAATCTTCCCCTTTCCACATAGGCCTACGTACCCGGGTTTTTTGGTAATGAAATAACATTGTTTACAACGGAAAATCTATTAATTGCCAACACAATCAGCTTCTGTAGTGTAATTCAATTATCTGTGCTTCCCTTTGGCCACCAAAGTAGTACATTCACAACTGCGATATATGTAATAGAACTGCACAGTGACCGTAGAACGGCAGTCAACGTGTGTATTACCTATTGCATATGTTCCCGCAACCTGAGGGGAACATAGCATCGTTTCTGGGACTGGGTTATTTCACTGTGTTCTTCCAAAATGAGCAAGAACAAACCCAGCCATTTTAGTTTTGCACTCGCCGTGTGTCCACATGAGTGCGCGCGCATCGATCTGTCTTGCTTAGTCTCCTTGGTGTGCGAGCGCTTAATGGGAAATACTGTCATAATATTTGTGTGGTAGATATATGTATATTCCTACATAACTAACCTTATAACTACCGGATAATGTACTTCATAAAACAAATCTACCAATACCCAACAATCTTGTAGGAAGGCAATGTTTACGGGTTTTCGTTTGGCTTCCGACAAGCACGCCCGAATTTTCGGAAACTTCTTGATTTTATGACATGTGAAATTTTTGGTTTACTCGGCAGTAATTAAATTAAATTTTTATTGAACTGTGGTTGAAACATATTACGGAACAAACAAATGAAAACAAATCATCAATCAAAATCAAATCATGCGTGCAATTCACGAAAGTAGGTATTCGTATATGTTACTTATTATCCTATATGTACCCGGTCTGGAGTGTGAGAAGACAGAGCGAGGTCAAAAAAGCAGATAGGCCTGTACACGTCTAATGAGGGCGTTCGAGTTTGCTCAGCCTATCTAACAATCCTACTTGTATAGAGTAAACGTAAACACGGAGTAGTCTACCAACAGACAGCGACCGACGGGAACGTCTCGTTGAAAACACGTGTATGCACATATCCACGTATTGTACTCAACTGTACTTTTTGTGTGTGGGGGGGGGGCGTGTTTTCTAATGTACGTCTTGGGCTTTCTTGCTTGTGGGCGACCAGCACTGGATTCCTCGCAGATGACGAACACATTTAATCAACCGCTTCATTCGAGACGACCCCGCCAGTGCATATACTTTAGAAGAGCATTATATACCTGCAACCTTTGAGTTTCGTAATCCACCATAAGTTCAGCCTCACCAGAAATCTCCAACTAAATCCCCCGAGACACACCTTGAGGCCCACACAAATCTACGACTGCGTGCCATCTAATATCCTAGAGTTAATCATAGTGAGGGACGTTAATGTCAGCTAGGGCCGTACATTTTCACATCTGGACAAAAGCATGACATTTGGCACAGATGACCTTGATACCATACTTTTTCAGAATTTTGATGGAAGCAACCTGACATTTTGATGCTTCTGCCATTTTGTACAAAATCCCAAATGGCCGCCACCCGAAATAAAAAATTGTCAGATCTCTGGAACCTTTGCTCCGATTTGGATGATCCTAGTGTCGTTTGTAGGGCTTTTGGGGGTGTGAAGTGATAGGTGAAGTTTTTGAATCGATTTAGGATCAAGGTCACATGCTAGAGGTCAATGACAGGGTCAAATAGTTACAAAAACACGAGTAAACACCCAGCTGTGTGTCCTCACTACCAGTTCATAGGTGATTGGTGTCCATTGTGGGATTTACACACACCCTGGGTGGACTGATAGAGATTTGTTTTCATTTGGGGGTTGTGGTTACACATTTTGAGGGTCAGTATCAAGGCACAATGACCCCCTTGTATCCACTGGCATGGCGATCGTGATCTCTAAGTGTATAATTGGGTTGTCTTTTACCCTAAATTATTTATGAGTTTTCGTCAATCAATTGGATCCAAAGTCATGTGTTGGGTTAAGCTCAAATCCAATTATGGAGGCAATACCGATGTATATATTATGCGCTTACTGGCGTTAATTAACATCGTAATCGCAAGAGACCGCCTCTGGTATTATGGCAGTGTATGTATTTGTGTTTACGGTTTTGAAGCAATATCGTTTTATCATATGAAGCATCATAGTATTACTTCCATGTTTTATATAGACTGAAGTATAAATATTTCATAAACGGTACATGCTACTTAGTAAGCAACATCACTGAATAGTTTAACTGAATTAGAATCAAATAGTCGACCGATGGCGATGCAAATTACACGCCGGCGTTTCGGCTGCGTTGATACAAACTGTTCATCGCGTTACGCCTGGTCCACAATCCTGCAATTAGCAACACGTAACAATGCTGGATTGTACACGTGGGTAGTATCTCATCAGAAACACGAATGACTGGTGTCCCAATACATATGGACAAAAACAATTATATTTATTTACAAAGGTGTCCCAAAACATTTGGTACAAAAATAACTATTTTGTTAGATTTTTAGGGTGTTCCAAAACAAGCCACGAACAAACAACCAAGCTATGTAAAAGCGCTTCAGAAGTTGCCAACCTCTTTGTTATGCCAGATACAATGGAAGAGCATGTGATGGCACTAAATGAGAAGCTGCAAGCATTCGCTGCCTTCCAGGACGCTGCTGATATCAATGCAACTGTGCAACATCTCGGTCATCACGAAGACGGTCACAGCCTGCAAATGACATTCGCCAAGGATGTCCTCTCAGTTCTCAATATTCTACGACCGAAAAACCCTTTCTTACCACAAAATGGTCCAGATTTGGTCACGCACCATACTCGAGAAGTCATGCCTTCTGATATAGCAGAGGCGCTATGCAATGCATACGAAAGAGGCAAGGATATCAATGAAGCCTTCGTTGGTGAGCGCCTGAAGAAAGGTAAGGTTTCCATCACAGACACCATCAAGAGGTCAGCTCTCCATACGTTTGCAAGACGCATAGATGAAGCAAAGAACAGGAACAAAGTCAGTGCACTGAAACAAATATCTCACTGGTGTCTCATCTGTTCCTGTCGCTACAACCCCGGCCAGATTTCGACTTAGACAATTTCTTAAAGTTCGAAAACCAGAGAGAGCCACCATCTTTGTTTGACCAGGGAACGTTCAGGACCGGCACAAAATCTGATATTCTGCACTGTCTGACTATCCCAAAAATCACACCGCCAGATGATGTCACGGTGAAAGTGTTGGATGCCCCAGCTGTGGTTCACGTGGTCCGCCCAACCAACGCCGCTAACTTCGAGCAATATGTTGTGCGTCATTTCATGCCCTTCATTACCAGCTCTCTCTCAAGTTCAACATCGCGACTCGACATCATATGGGACACCTACCCTGATGACAACCTCAAAGCCCAGGCTCAAGCTAAACGAGGTACCCCTGGCGTGACAAGCATCGTCGAAGGCTCTACACCTGTCCCTCGTGACTGGAACAAGTTCAGAAAACAAGGTCCAGCTGTTTAGGTTCCTTTCAAAAGCTGTTATCGAGGCATCGTCTCAGCTCACCAATGTTATGGTTTGCTGCACGTATGACGATCTCGTCCTGGTGAATACCTCTCACAGCCAATTGGCAGCAGACTTGGACACGATCATGCCATGCAATCACCAGGAAGCCGATAGCAGGATATTTCTGCATCTCTCTCACGCCGCACAACAAGGTCACTCAAAGGCTTTCATCCGCACAGTCGACAGCGATATTGTCATCATTGCTGTTGGCCACTTTGGCACCCTTGGTTTGATGGAGTTGTGGATAGGCTTTGGAACTGGAAAAGCCTTTCAGCACATCCCCGTTCACGCAATCACCAAATACTTGATCCTGAGAAGTCACTCACGCGTCCACTGTTCCATTCCTTCACCGGGTGTGATATGACGTCATTTTCCCTTGGCTTTGGTAAGAAAACTGCCTGGACGGCATGACTGGCATACCCAGACCTTATTGAAACACTACTTGCTCTTTCCGACGACCCTAGACTCCTGACACTCGACTCCATCCATATGGCACGCCTTGAACGCTGGACTATTGTCATGTACATCAAGAGCAGTGGGTGCTCAAGGGTAAATGATGCCAGACGTCAACTCTTCACGCATGGTACTCGGACGCTCGACCATACTCCCCACACAGGAAGCTCTGCTCCAGCATGCAAGACCAGGCGGGTTGCATCTGGAGACAAGCAAGGCAACGACACCAAGATGTTCCAGATGCTTCAGCGTGCGGTTGGGTGTAAGACGTGAAAACGAAAGTGCCTAGGCACCATATTGGACAGTGCAAGCAGACGCAAGCAAAGCGTGTGCCCTCCTTCACCACTGTGGTTGTGGACAAGCCTGCAGAGGAAACTGCAAATGTGCCAGGGCAGGTATCAAATGCACTATTATTTGTCACTGTGAAGGTGGATGCATCAACAACGATGGACTGTAAATAATAAGAGATCTCATGTATGCAAAACGTCTTGCTGGCGAGAAGGATTTTGATGCGATCCTGCAAGTTTGCAGGATCGCAAGGATTGCCTGTAAATAGTATGTACATGTGTAACTGGTGGTGCCTTATGTCATGGTCTCAAGGGTATTCCTTTCACTGGTTTGAAATAAACTTTGTTTTCCACTACAATATATTTATGTTTAAACTTTATATTTTCCACAACCAATACCATGCTGTGATATCAACTGCCTATATCATATTCCGTGAAAGACCCAATACCACATACACGTAGCTTTGATAAACAGCAAAGTTATGAAACCATACTGACCTTGATCCCGAAAATGTGCCCTTGACCCCAATATAGATGGAAAGATTTAATCGATGGACTAAGGATACATGAAGACCCCATGAAAGACATCAAAATAATAATAATCATACTGGAGGATACCAGATATAAATAAGAGAAAACATTAAGAACGTAGTGCTTTAGCTGATAATTGACCTTCACATTGACCGATAACATGTGACCTTGACTCTAATTCGATTAAAAAACTTCACCAATCACTTCAGCACTCCCAAAACTCTATAAACGACACTAAGATCATCCAAATCAGACTACAGGTTCCAGAGATCTGGCAATTTTCGATTTCAGGTGGCGGCCATTAAACATTTTGGCAGAAGCATAAAAATCTCAGGTTGCTTCCATCAAAATTCTGAAATAGTATGCTATCAAGATCATCTGTGCTAAATTTCATGCTTTTGTCCAGATGTTAAAATGTATTACTTTAACGTCCCTCACTATCAGGACATTATTTGTTCGAGAGGACAGGAGTGTCACAACAAATCAGTGAGACTCCCTGAAATTCCTGGAGGGTTGGCATATGTATTTATATATCAGAGTACCAACAAGATTATCTTCCATGAGCGATACGCATCTTGGCATGTGATCAAGGATTCACTTGTCTTATTGAAGTTATTGTGTCAAACACTTGTTTACTCGCCGCATCGGCTTCATTTACTGGTTGAACAACGTTTGTTTTTTCTCTATTAATGTAATATGGTGTGTGCCGTTTAAAGAGAAAACACAGACACAATCAAATATTCGTTTGCATTTCCTTTTTACTAGTTCTAGCAAGGTGATACATTCGGCAGCACATAACTAATATCGTAGTTCCCTGTTTTTTGTTGGTTACCCCACGTACCGAATGTGTTTACCTGAGTTACACACAATCTATGATATATTATTTACCCCCTACCGGCCGGCAAAAACGAGAGCATTTCCAAGTGAAAATATTTTCAGGCTATTGGCCTTATTAAGTCTACATACATCCACAATTCATTAAATTATATATGTATGCAAATAAACCGAATTAAACTAACATCATGAAAACCAATTGAACAATTGTAAAATCCTCCAACAAGCATCGGCAAGGTCTATCTAAAGAGATCTATCGAATGTTTAGAGAAGACCGAATTATCTGCAGACCTGCAAACTTCGAATACGCGAGTGCCGCTTCGGACTCGTACACACAAAATATATGAAAGAATTCGAGAAAGTACAGCGCCGACCGGCGATATTTAAATTGAGAAAGAACTAAAGTGGGAGTCCCTAGAGCACCGCAGAGAGTAATCTTCACATGCAGAGACAGCACTTTCTTTGCCACACCATCTTGTTCACTCAATCAACAACACACGTGGCATTACTTTGCAATTCATTCACGTGCCTGCCAGGACACAGGTTTACGCTTTACAACTTTTTTAACAGAACTACAATGTACTGGAACAGACTATCCGAAACAGTTGTGTGCGCAGACTGCAGCCACGGTGGATACTTTTAAACTTGACTGAGCAAATATACATAAAGTTCCAGATTGGTGTAATCACCTTCGGGGTCTTGCCAGTGACCAAATCACATATAGCCATATTTAGATCTACAAGTGTCGATGCTTGTTGAAGGATAATGATTAGAACAAGGGTTACCTCCAGCACATAACATGGACATGACATCACAGTAACATTAATTTGTATTGTGAAGTAAGATTTGAAGGAGGTAGAACAATATAATAAATATATACATATATATTATATATATATATATATATATGTATATATATATATATATATGTGTGTAAATATATATATATATATATATATGGTCAACACTACACCGGCCTCTATGCGAAGCAAATCATACTCTTTGCCCTTACACACAAATGCGATATAAGCTACGAGCCAACGTTGGCATTTTCGACGATCCGCTACGAAATCAGTAGTTGTAGCGTGCTGTGGTGACGAATCTAAAATCAAAAGGTCGCCATCTGTTTCCGACACCACCAGCGCCCTCGTGCGTGTAGAACTGGAACTCCCTTTGACGCAGCCACTTGCTGGGGCAACTCTTGACCCCGTCAACAATAGTGCACACCCGGTACTTACGATAACGGTAGCGATAGGTCGTCGCCACCGAGTAGTGGTGGCGCATAGCAGCGCCCTCTTGCGTGCCGACAACGACGGGGAATCTGTTCCGGACGAAGTAGGTGGAATACCTGGATACATAACATTACATACATTTTACTTGCTTGGCAAGCCACGCTTTCAAACAGTTAACTTGTGATAAAATAAACGGGCATAACATAAAAATGGTAAATGAAAACATTGATTAAAATTGTCCAGATACTATGTAAGAATTATAAAATCTGTACCGTTCGTTGGATTATATTATCGATGTAAACCGAGGACGTCCCTGCAAATTGAAAGTAAAAATGGCAGACGTAATCATAAGGTCATCCGATTTCGACAATATTCGAAGGATATTACGCTAGTGTTCTTCAAATTCGTAATTATAAGGAGGCATACAATTCGATAGAGAATATGATTAAAGTTCAATGTTGATTAAAGCTATTTTTGTCTGTGAAACTGTATTTTGAAGGCTTTGATGTGGGGTCAATCGAAAATGTCACATATTTTTGCTTATTGCACGCATGGCCTATTTTCGGTGGCAGCAAACAGAATATAATTTACCCATATAAAATTCATGCAAGACTAACAATTTACGCCAACCATCGCGTGGAACTGAAATGCTGTTTGCTATTGCATCGCATAGAAGCATTTGACGACGGTAAAATATATATTTTAATCATGTTCTCTTCTAATCATGTACGCAAGTTGTACAAGAAAATGCTCATGTAAGCACGCACCATATACATATATGTATATATATATATACATATATATATATGTATATGTATATATACATATATATATATATATTGGCATATCTTTACCTGAGCATTTTATTGTACAGCTTGTTGTTGTCTGTGCGCCACGTTTTCGAGGCCGTAACCACTCGCGGTCGTCCTGTCGTCTGACGGGAGACGAAGAAGTCCCGCGTTTTCAGCATATCCTTGGCGGAGATCGATCCGTTGCTGTCTTTGCACAGGGCGTTCATGGCCTTGGCGACGGCCTCGATGTACTTGGCTATGCGGGTGGAGCTGTCGCAGTTGGCGGGGGCCACGCACGAGTCGTCTCCCTCAGTGCCCTCGTCGCCGCATCGGAATAAACCCAAGCTGCCGTTGCCGAATCTAGTGACAATGAAAGCAGGCGGCCTTAAAAGGAGTCCTAGTTTTTTATTGATTAATTAATATAATGTTGTTAAGACTATAATAATAAGTTTAAGATATACTGCCAGACAAATTATAAATCTAAACATTATACCGTTATTCAAAAAAGGTTCGAGATACAAGTCAGAGAACTATAGACTAGTGAGTTTAATATCAGTGATTTGTAAATTATTAGAAAGACTAATTAAAGATCACATGCTGGATTTTCTTGTTAAACAAAACTTGATAAACCCATCTCAACATGGTTTTTTTAAAGCGAGGTCATGCTTAACAAATATGTTATGTTTTTTGGAAGACATCACTAAGTGGGTAGATGAGGGATCACCAGTAGATATCGTCTACTTAGATTTTCAAAAAGCTTTCGACAAAGTACCACATCAAAGATTACTGCTTAAACTAAAGGCCCATGGCATAGGAAATGGTATAATAAACTGGATAGAACAATGGCTGATTGACAGAAGACAACGTGTAGTAGTTGATGGGGAGGCTTCAAACTGGAAATCGGTATTGAGTGGGGTACCACAGGGATCAGTATTAGGACCTATATTATTCTTAATATATATCAACGATTTGGATGATGAAATAACAAGCAAGGTGTTGAAATTTGCAGATGATACAAAAGTGTTTAGAAGGATTAAAAGTGATGGAGATAGACAGCATTTACAAGATGATCTTGACAGGTTGATCAAATGGTCTGAAAAGTGGCAAATGCTGTTCAATTTTGGGAAATGTAAATGCCTCCACACAGGACATGGGAACGAAGAAGTAGAATATACAATGGGGGGTACTGTACTAAGTACTACTGTAAAAGAAAAGGACTTAGGGTTAACCATCAGTGCTGATATGAAGATTTCAGAGCAGTGCGGAATTGCAACTTCAAAGGGAAATCAAATCCTTGGATTAATTAAGCGAAACATAACGTATAAGGAAAAAGAGCTAATAATACCGCTGTACAAAACAATAGTTAGGCCTCATTTAGAATATTGTATTCAAGCGTGGAGGCCATATCGCAGGAAGGACATAGATATGCTAGAAAGAGTGCAGAGGAGAGCCACTAAAATGATACCAAAACTGAGGGATCTTAGTTACGAAATACGCAAAAAAATGCGGTTTAACAACACTAGAGACCAGGATATTGAGAGGAGATCAGATAGAAGTGTTTAAAATATTGAAGGGTTATGAAAATATTGATAGAAATGTTAGAAGTACTAGAGGACATGAACTTACATTAGCAAAGGAGCACAGTAGATTGGATATAAGAAAGTTTTCATTTTCACAAAGGATTGTAAATGAATGGAACAGATTACCTGCTGATTGTGTGGGTGCTAGTAGCGTGAATATGTTTAAAAATAAAATCGACAAATACCTCAGACGGGCGGGATACACATAGATAAAAAGGTCGGACTCTCGATAAGGCAAAGGGCTTCCTTGTCCACCTGCTACCTAGAGTTAATTCTCTGTGTGGCAATCTTATTTAATCTTGTTAAATTGTGTTTAGAAAACCCGCAACAACGTTCGCATTTGGGAAGCTACGACCCCGCAGCATATGTTCAAATGTTAAACAAAGCATCCAGTTTAAAAACAACTTTTATTGACAATATTACCGAAGTGGGCTGAATTATCCGCAATTCCTTTTGATGTTCAACGATTTCCCATTTCCCACGTTCAACACATCATGCTTCCTGTTACAAATTATACTGTGATGGCTAATTTCGGGTAGAGGAACTCACTGACTCCCTTTAGGAATTCGAAGAGGAAATCAGTATTCAACGTTGGAACATTGTATGGCAACTGTTTTTTAATCATAAATAACGCGTGGTTTCCTGCCAACACCAAGGGGAACATCGCATAACACACGGTGTGGTGTACGATACCCGCTACCCAAAGTGAAAACAAACACAACTAAGAACTCCTATATTAACTGGTGTCTCTTTATTAAAAAGCTATAGATAACACTAAACGTCATGAAACTATATGTCAATGTGAATACCTTTGTACATGCATATGTTCTTTTTACTTAATTAACTATTTAATTATACATTTTATAACTAATATTTTATAATGTTTTACTTTATTTTATTACATCTTTTTTGAATGCAAAGAAATAACAAAAAATAATTATTAATGTTATATACATGTTACGTGTGCTGGCGTGCATGCGTTTGTTAGTGTGCGTGTGTCTATACCTTGCTTATCCACCGTAGCTCCCTAGCGCCTTGACCCATCTGTAGACAACAGGAATACTACTTATGGATGTTGAGATTGACCAATCCTTTTGTTTGTATGTGCCTCTGAGCATGGTTTCCAAGGATTTGGGCGCAATAGAAGTTATCTTATTATTATCATTATATCAAGACGACGGGAATAAATGGTTTGTCAATCTCAGTCTCATTACTAATTAGAGTTAAGGTTATGAGTATGCACAGTTAGGGTCAGGTTCAGTTAGGGTTAGGTGGGCGTGTCGGTTCGTCCTCCTTGTTCCATGTATAGGGGTGTGGGTCAGGTGTAATACAGTCAAACCAGTCGCTCTGTTCTTTCTCCCCATAACGTCCTGTCAGCAGACCCCTCTCTCCGTCTTTCATCCTCACCCGATCGTTTTATTATAGAAAATAGTTATGGCTAGTTATGATTAGTATGTGGGTTAGGCTTCCAATGGCACGCAGTCGACCGCCCTCTTATGTCCTATATGCCTACTCACTTTTCTGGCATGGCATGCGCTCGCCGGTCCAGATAACCAAACACCATAGCCCACGCGACGGGCCCTGACCCCACGGAGCAGTTGTATTTCGTGGTAGACACGTTGTAGCTACGCAGTCGGTGCTCGATGTGGTTTCTCCAGGCGACGTTGACGGTAATCTCGATCGTGCGGTGTTCTATCTTCCACCCAGTGCTCACAGCCCGGTGTTCGCGGTACTCGGGGAAGAGCACGTCGTTGACTGCAATGCCTTTCGTCCTCCATCGCGACCACCTAGGGACAAGTCATTATTTGATTTTACATAGGCGACCACGTTATGTTTTATAAACCTTATGTACGCAAACTAGTATCACGATGATAGAGATTATATTGGATGTCATAGTCTATCACTGACCTGTTGCAGAAATTTCGTCAAAAGCTAGAAGATTTTCTCACAAGAAAATTATCCTGGTAGATGGTAGGCCCCCCGTCAAATCAATAAGAGAAGAATGTTTTTATAGAACTTATAGGGATGTTACCGACCTTATAGCGAGCGATCAGCGACAAGCTATCAGCCTGCCACCAGAATATTTCAATTTAAATAACAGGCGTTGTAATTATATTCGTCTTCCACGAACGTGCACGTGAAACAATGATCTATGCTCACCTGCGGCGTTGTGTCGTAGTCGGGTTGGCGGCGCGCCTCCTGCGCGACCGCGCCCCGTCTCCGCACTGCAGGCTGTAGCGTCGCTTCGTCTCCCGATTATCGCCCACAATCTCGATCTCGAAGTCGACACGGGCGCTGCCGAGGATGTCGGCGCAGTCGCCGCGGACCTCGAGAGCGACGAATCTGACGCCGTTCGTCGCCTCGGCCTGCGAGATGTCGATGTCGGTCGGGTTGTCGGGGTCGCAGGGGGATAGCGCCCTACACAGGTTCACTTGCGTCTCGTCCGTGAGTTCACTGGACCCGGCTTGTGCGTCTTTCGGGATGTAGCGTAGATTCACCGATATCGCGGCGCCGCCTACCGGCAGGGTGATGACGTCACCGGCAGAGACGGCAAACTCGGCGAAGCTGCTGCCACTGTCGTCGTTCGTTTCGTCGTCGTTGGCCCAAACGTTGTCGCGCTTCACTTGTTGTGCACGTCGGATCCACTGTGGCAAATCAGTTATTGTTGGTTTCAGAACGCAGGCGCACGTGGCAAATATAGAACGTTTTATTATTGCACGAATAGGGGCCTACACGTACCGCTGTTTAAACACACTTGGATAATTCAAAGTGGGCAGTGGCAACTTAAAATGCTATGAATAACTATCGAATGTACGAAAATGCAATGAGACAACTAAAACCTACTAACGTGACCGTGTTAACACCGTTATCTTTCACTTTGTAATGTTTTTTAAATCCTAAATTACCGGTATCATGAAAAAATCGTCGTACTCTCTTCTGTAAACTTGTGTATACGCTTATGTAATGTTGTCCAAGGGAAACTTAGTAGATGTTATAGAGAATATGCCTGTCTTACACCCAGTCGCAAGATGTCCGAACTCCCTTCAAGTCGGTTGTGCGCATGCTCAAACATTGGATCATCATCTTCCTGCAACAAAGAATGCTATATGAATTTAGATAGCCTTGTTATTCGTGTAATGTTATTGTTCTACGGTTACGATTTAGTCTCGACCAATAGCTATTAGCGTTACATATTAAATAACATTGAGACTATATAGAGCCTTTTCACCGGATGAAATATTGGTTTGTGAAATTCTTGTTTTATTCAAATTCTACCTACCTGTAAACACGTTTAAGGGCTGATGTAGGACTATTACAGCAGTACAAATTTGAAGTAATATATGATTAATTCAGAAGTACTCTCAGATCGAAAACAAACTTACGATAATTTAATCATATTTTAATTATACGAAGACTCCAACTAGTTGCGTATGAGTTAACCAATGGAAATCATTGTTCCTTCCCTATTATCTGAGCAAAATACATGCGATACTCGCCTCAACTGGATTCAGCAGTTCCTCGGTAGATGTTGCCACAATATGGCCGCTAACATCCCTACACATCATTTCTCCGCTAGGTGTCATCATGTAGAACCTGTCACACGTCTTTCCGTAGCTTACGGCGGTCTGGTTGACGATGGTGACCATGGAGGGCAGAGGGCCTTGTATTGGCAGTCGATAGTCCCCTGGTAAAAACAAGATTGATAAAGATTGATAATTTTATAATGGTGACACTTTATATATGGTGCCGGTATTCGCCTAGACACATGCGTTTATGCACTGCACGAAAATTGTGAAATAGTTTACCATTATTCGTTATTTTAAACGTCCCACAATTGAATTGGTATGCGGGTTTGCCACTAGGTACGTCTAACCGGAAATGATAAAAGCACAACGGCGCAAAAATCTGCGCAGTATAAGATATCACACCGGAAGTAGATAGTCCAGAGAATATAACGTATATGGACGAAACAAAGCGTTCATGACACGTTTATCCATTAGCAGAGCAAGTTCCGACAGCAGCAACGCCCGTTCTACGCACAATCGGTGTAGTCGCTGCAGTGGTTGTGACTCCACCACAGGTTACTCGGTTACCACATGTGTGAAATATCTTTGTAATAGTAACGAATTTCTGCATACTCTAATTATAACTATAATGATAGAGCGAATAAACTGAAGTAAAAGAACAAGAAAAGAGGAAATGCTATACATCGTACGTTTAAAAAGGTAACGTTTGGTTGCTACCAAAAGGAAAAAACTACTTGAAACGTACCACCGTGTCATTTACAATTGCAATAGGATTTTCACATGTTCAAAGTTTCATGGACATAAAACATTGTAATGGTTGACAACGTATTTGTTTTATATCATAGAAATTAGCATTATTTGCACAGTCGTGTGATTTGGTTGGTTGCTGCAAGTTGGACATCGATTCTACTTTCTGACTCACCCGTGGAGGCTCCAGAGCTGATGATGACGTATTGTTCATTGTTCAGTTCTACTGACCAGTAAGCGATGTAGCCACGTGGGAGGTCATCGCGATAGATCGGTATCGGGTCACCTGAAGAACAAAAAGTAGTTCGACCAGTGTCGTCACATCCGGTTGTGGATAAACGAAACGCACTGTGTCAAATGCTGTCTAACTCATAAGATCAATAGGACCCTAAAGCAGGTTTGGTTTTAAGAAAATATACGATTCTTTTGTTCAGAAGTCAGGCATCATCACTGGCATTCTGTGTTCAACATTGCGAAGTCAGTGAGTCATATGCGTCTTTGTTTTTGTCTTTGGTGTATAGATCTACGTAGCCTTACTAGAAATGTGCGAGATATCATTCGCACTGACATTAAAATATTATACATGGAAAAAGAGTTCTACAACTTATTTCAATCTTCATATCACTAGCATCAGTGAGTATTACGCTCGGTAGCTGGAGAGGGTTGACGTGCGACAAACTGGCATAGTATCCAAGAGTAATGTAAGTTTTTGTTTATGCGATAATTGAACGAAGCATTATGACATTTAATGTTAATGTGACAATTTGTCTTCGCGAGGCAACGCAATCAAGCCTGCATACACGTCAACATAAATCCGTAATACCGCAAACGAACCTGTACAGTTAGCTACATCTGCTGGTCTGCACGCATGCTCAAAAGGAGTTTGCAGCGAATACTGGGATATATTTCCACAGACACACTTTTAGTGATGATCTGTTATTCGCAATTCATTTTTTTTACAAACGCACCCAGTATCCCGAAGCAAATTATACAGTTGCATTATCAGTTAAATTACAAATTTAACTGTTTTTAAGAACGAATATGTACAATATGAACCGTATTTATTTATTTGATGATACATGCTACCGTGTATAATGTTACTTTGACAATTGATAAGTTATTCGATAAATTATGCTTTTTGACAAAATTACCAGGTCCGGCCAGCGGAATGATAAGCGTATGGAACGTGGATATGACATTTTGTCTTTTGAGCCGTTTTATCTCAAAATGGCATATTATTGTGAAAAAAAGTTGAGCAAAGTGATATACAGTGTAAGCGGCTCTTTGATTCACAGAAAATGTATATTTAAAAGACGGACGATCTCGGAATACAACTTTATAAATATAATTTACAATTCTTCATAAGGAAATCCGTAAGATATATCAGTATGCCACCACATTTGCCACGTATAAGCTTGCATCGTCGACGGTGAGATATGCATGGTTTATTAAAACAACACTATATGACATGTAAAGCAACACTTACGTGTGATACTTCCGAGTTCTCTGATGGCGTCCATCAATTCTTTGTTTGCCTCGAACGTCGCGTCTCTGAGCAGTACGCGAGTATAGGTTAGGTGGTCGTTGCTTGCCTCGCCGCTCATGTAATTGTCATCGTCCTCGTCGTAGACCTGCTCGTTATCAAGATCGTTCAGCTCGTCTTCCAGGTCATCCAGTGATGATGGTTCCGTCGCAGTCACTCTTGCCAATAGCAGAAGACCCGCCAAAGCTGCGAGATGCCTCGCACGTCTCATGATCGCATCGATGATTGTACCGATGCGGTCGACTGCCGCGTCTTAAATACGCCTCGTTCCAGCGTCCCAGGCGTTCGCGTGGGTGGTCTCCTGCGTCATCAGTGTCATTACCATTTGGGGGCATCGGACGTGGGGGTTGAACAACAAATTGTGTTTCCAGTGGCCCTTTCATGAAAACACCTTGGTGACTTTTGTGTGGTTTGTTAAAATATGTATCAGAGGCCTATCAGACACGCCCCAATTTCACGGAGGCTGAATTACTGAGATTGGCGCACGCACTCAGCCACGCAACTAGTGCAAATGTCGTTTGTTAGCTACTTTACAGAGCAAGCATTGCGCAGCACTGTTGCACACATGCCAGGGGGTTCAACGCACATACATACGTGCCGCGCACACGCACGCACTCTCTTTCACACACACACACGCGCGCGTACGCACGCACGTACAAGCACACACACACACACACACACACACACACACACACACACACACACACACACACACACACACACACACACACACACACACACACACACACACACACACACACACACACACACACACACACACACACACACACACACACACACACACACACACACACACACACACACACACACACACACACGTACACGCACACGCACTCGCACGCGCACGCACGCACAACGTACGCACACACAACATAGGCACTCACAGAGCGCGGTGACGTAGTACAATTGCATCGGAATCTCATCCGGTGGATTCCGGGTTTGAACCCTCCTGCTGCCGTGTCGAATCCTGAGCAAGTTCGTCCACTCCACGTTCCACCAGTTCACCGAGCTATATGAATGAGTATTTGTCTATAGACAGTGGTGGATATTTGTGTACAAATTAGTCTTCGCATAGTAACTGCAGCGTGGCTGAATGTTTCCCAGAGAAGTCGAGATGGTGTTCGATTGAACAGATTTGTTAGGGAGTGAAGTATAAAATGCTTTGAGAAGTCTTAAGAACTAGACAAAAGATTCAAGAGTCAATTTATTTGACGTTGTCCACGTACACATTATATACATTAATACATTGTTAATATGAATAATGTGTAAGGTCGGGGAGACTCCCGTTAAGACATATATTGTCGCTAGCACGGGAGCCACCCCTCGAATGTAAACAATAACAACATGTACATAGTATACGTGTATATACTATGTACATAGTATACATGTATGTACATAGTATACATGTATGTACATAGTATACATTATAATCATTGCTTTAAGAATTACAAATATAACAATTATGGATAAAACATCATGATTAATTATTTAGAATATTGTAATCTTTGATGTACCTTGAGAAACCATGTAGACTGAGTCTATACATTTTCTGAATAACAAGGAATAACCTTGACATATTCGGGTAACTGATTGTTAATTAATTTGTAGTAGAATTTTAGCTGCTAGAGTCTATAATCTCATCCAACTTTAGTAATTGAAGTGTTTTATAAATAGGACTTGTGTGAACATTGTATTTACTTAGGGATATTATTCGCATTGCTGTTTTCTGTAATTTGAAAATTCGATGTGCCTGATGACCCCATAAGAGGATACCATAATTAATATGAGGGAAAATCAGAGAATTATACATAATGCATAATGTTTGAAGAGGTAAAAATATTTTAAGTTTATATATAATTCCTATTGTTTTAGTTATTTTATTTGCTAATTTGTTTGTGTGACTCTGCCAGTTTAAATGGTTATTTATGGTAATGCCTACAACATTGAAATCATTTACACATTCAATGTTTGTCCCATCTATGTCTAATAAAGGGTATTCTATTTTCTTTTGGGGCATATGAAAAATACTAAATAAAGTTTTTTTGGTATTTAGTGAAAGTTTGTTTCCTTTCAACCAATCGCTATCCTTTGTGAGTTCTTTGTTAATATTTTCACATTGCATTTGGCCTTCTGAAACTTTAAATGACCTTAGTGTACTAGTAAGGTACCACACTACGTAAGAATTAACACCTTTTTATTTGCTAATTCTTTCGGTCTTTATTGTGGCAATCAGGCGCGCCTAACATCAAATACTAGTTTCATAAATTCCATATAATTATTCGTCGAACCACCCATACGCTTTTTAATTATCCATTGAGTCGTTAACCAACCATATTACTCGCTTTAAGATTTTCGCGTTTTCGGTGTGAGGGATAAATGCACGTTTCGATAGGTCGATATGATTTATTCTATAAGATGTTTGCGAGATTATGCGGACAGTTTTTTATATAATATTTTGTACTATGCAATTACACAAAATCTGTAGTATTCTATAGCTTTCTCTAACACATTTTATTACGCTCCGTATATTTATATAGAAATCTACAAATTCCTATAAAACATCAAATGATTTTGCTAAGGCAATATAATTGGCAACGAAACGTGTGCATCACTTTATTTTTAGATCGTACGCCCATCACATCAACTGAAATGGTTACGCATGTTTATTTTAACGCTATCATAGTGTGGAAACAACCAATGTGTATTGCTTCAAAGCTGTGTTGTCCGGTAGGGGGCGTGAGAACGTTGTTGGACTCCGACACCGTTCAACGCGGGAGTAATCGATGTGTGAATTATAGAGCTAGTGGGCCGGGCCTTACGGCATAGGTGCTATCTTGGCGTGATGAACTTCGCAAGGGTAGGTCGGTGGCACCTTCGGGTGACACGGAACTCGACCCGTCTGTCGCTGGCCGAGGCTGTGTGTGAGCCGGTCGGTGCGTTAAACAAGACAACAGTGCCATCGAGAGCAAACGAGCTTGACACCTTGCCTTGCTGAACAAACCTGGCGCCTTGTTGACAATTATCCTTGAGTAAGAACATACATATTTATTATATGATTTTTATATTCTTCTTCAAGATTCCATGTAGAAATGTCTTCAGATAGCTGCTCTGTTCTTGCTGCCATTCTTCAACACTATCGCTGACCCCGTTTTCTTCCTCCACTTTTGAACCACACCTGCCTTTCCTGTATTCCATTTAATGCAGCTTCCTCAATTCCATTGATCCAATCTAAATTGTAGTATGACTCATTTCTCGCTGTTCTCATCATTTCGATTTCTATGGAAGTCGGCATGCCTCAATCCGTTAAAACATCCAGTTGTCGTACATCCGTCCTCTGTGAGCCTGTAGTTAGTTCTCCAGACCCAGTTGTTCTCACATACTTCCAATCTCGACCTGTTATTGCTGCTCTCTTCAGTTCAGCTCGTAACACTTGATTGTATCCAGTCTCGCCACTACCTCTACCGTTCTCCGTGCATTTGTGTCCGCTGATGTTCTCCGCTGCATTTTTGCCTCCATCATTCTTAGCCTTCTTTTCTCCAACCTAATTTCAAACCCGTCACCCTTAACTCAAACCCAAATCACTTCATTTTTATGCTCATATGTCTCGTTTTCGGAAGGGTTGGCTAAAGAGGGTTTAGTCCGAATTATCCCCTCCCGGAAAAAATATTCTCCGCATACATGCAGAATTATGTGTACATTTCCTGTGGTGACCATTGATAGTCATGTACGAGTTGACACAGGAAGGAACATAGGTGTAGCTTTGAACGGGGGAGGGGGTTCATTTTCAGAGGAAGTTTGTAAAAATGGGGTTAGTCTGAACCGCCCTGGGGGCAAGTTTGGGGGAGCTGAGCCCCCAATATGTTTTGTGGGGGGCTGGAGATAGGATTATCCCCCAATATTTAGGGAAGGGGTGCATCTTGATATGTTTGGTGAGTGTCAAGGCGTCTATAGTTGGGGAGCTTCAAGGGGGTGCAATTGGAGTTTTTTGGAGAACTTCAATTAGAGGATTTTGGAAAAGCCTCAAGGGGATGCAATTGAATGTTTTCGGTGAGTCTCAGCCCCCCCCCCGAGTATTCATCACGTTCCGATTCAAATTATCTTAACACCTTATGTATGTCGTCACTTCTGATTAACATTATTGAGATGCTTAAAATGCCAGACTATGGTTTTGGGACAAGAAGAATCGATTAATATAACATTAACCGTGTTTAAATGATCACTTCATTAGATATTATGTATTATATAATATTATATAACACTCGTCGCTACTACGGGAAGTGTCATACACAATTAGACTAAAACAACAAGAGCCAATTCGCATTATTTCAGTCGCAGGGTCGTCCACCATCTAGGCCGTCAGATTGTAAACGATTTATCTTGTTTCGCCAGTTGCATGTTTAGTTCACGTGTCTAATAATATACGCCTCTTCCCCCAACTCTAAGAATCAAGCGTGCTATTTCGCACACAGATAGTAGCGCGGAGAAACGCATTCAATTTAGTGAAGTGGATTTTGTTTGTTGGTCAACACAATCACTGTATCGTGTGTCGCGCGCATAACACTTCAAATAGCTCGTAAAAATCCTTCTGTTTGACGACCAGTCACCTCAGTCACTAAAGGCGGGAACAATATCATTGTCGGTAATTCACCGTGTTAATGACGTCAAGAGTGGGAGGCCTTGACACATCTGTCTGGGCAAAGGCGACTCATCAGTAACTGTTATGTTTAATCAATGAGGTCGATCCTGTCACTATAAATCATTCCCACGAGATGTGTATATGATTCTTGCGCACACATTTGTGTGAAGTTAATTTGTTTTGTCAGCCGCAAGACCACAAACGTTGTTTGTTAATACATATAGGTCAGTAGTAAGTTATGATCTGCGGTCAGCGTGCATTGACACAATCACCCCTCTTTAAAGACTGTACGTTACACACGGGTTTCTCGTGAATTGGTGAGTAACCGTACATACCACTTAAACCTATCCATGTAGTTGATTTTGTCGATATATTGATACTAAATTTGACATCGCGATTGACCGTGGAATTTTAACAAAGGCACATATTAAAAACTTAAAGTTGTCTACAACAATATGCATAGACTGCTCCTAGGATACAAGCGATGGGACAGTGCGAGTAGCATGTTTGTTAATAATGCTGTCGATACATCTGACGCCCTGTTAAGAATGTATACGGTTTTAGAAAACGATTCCTTTTGGAAATTGTTTGCCGCTACGTCGCTGTAACTTCACCTTCTCCGCTGCCGTCTCGGCTGTAAACTCATGTTCATGACATCCGAACGAACACGGGGGGACAGCGCTGTTAATTTAACAAATTTTTATTTTTATGTGGCGCCTCTGCTGTTATTTTATCAATTTACCTTCTCCAGCTTCTTTCCGCTGTTTCGGTTAAAATGGTTACATCCGAAGACGAGGGGGTGTGCTTTGGAAAACATTTTCGGCACCACGCCGCCTCAAAAACAAACACTCACGCTCACATTTACTGGGGAGGCAGAACCGTATGTCTGCCCTCCAGAGAAGTTCCAGGGGGCAGCTGCTCCCTTTGCCCCCCCCCCGTTTCCGCGTCTATGACTGTCTCCCAGCTGTTTGCGTTGATTCCCGCCATCTTCATATCCCGTTTACTCACGTCTTTGTACCGCAGATATGGACGGCCAATGGGACGCGTCCCAGTGACAAGTTCACCATGGAGTACATCTTTGGGTGAACGACCATCAGCCATTCAGTGAACGTCTCGTTTCCAGTTATCCAGTCTCGTTTCTAGTCTTGTGTACGTTGTCCAGGCCTCACTGCTGTAGAGGAGCGTGCTGGGGACACCCGCCTGGTATACACGTAGTTTGGTATTCTCCCAAGTTGTTATTGTTCCAAACTCTCCTGTTCAGTCTGGACATGACTGCTGCAGCTTTTGCTATATGCGTTTGTTAATTTCAGCATCTGGTGACAAATTACTTGTGACTGTGGAGCCCAGGTATGTGAAGTTATCGACGACATCAAGTGTGACATCGTCAATCTTGATTAATGATTGCATGGCAACGTCCTGTCCACGACGTTGATCTTGCCTGCTTTTCGCGTGATTTCGATTTCCATCGTGTACGTCCCTTGTCAGGAAACTGGTGATTGTGGTGCTAAGTACCTTTGCCTCGGTTACTTGCTGAGTTTAAATTCCGTTGATTTATATGGATTGGAAATTTGAAAAAAGAACAATCAATAATAAGCTCTTTTTTCTTACTTTGGTTAATTTTCATGTCATTCTGCGTCGTGTATCTGTACGTGACATCGGCTGCTTTCAGGAGGTTTGGCGCCTGGGTGTCTGGTCCAGACACTGCATGTGTCATCAACGAATTTGTAAGAATCACATGCTGTTTGCAGATCGTTTATCATGAGGACGAAAGGTACGATACCGTCGAAGAAATAGCCCTCTCTCTCTGTTTATCTGTCTATCTATATATCTATCTATCTGCCTGCCTGCCTGCCTACCTGCCTGCCTGCCTGCCTGCCTGCCTGCCTGCCTGCCTGCCTGCCTGCCTGCCTGCCTGCCTGCCTGCCTGCCTGCCTGCCTGCCTGCCTGCCTGTCTGCCTGTCTGTCTCTCTGTCTGTCTCTCTGTATGTATGTCTGTATGCATGTGTGTGTGTCTGTCTGCCTGTCTGCCTGTCTGTCTATATGTGTGTCTGTCTATCTGTATGTATGTCTGTCTGTCTGTGTGTCTGTGTGTCTGTGTGTCTGCGTGTCTACGTGTCAGCGTGTCTGCGTGTCTGCGTGTCTGCGTGTCTGCGTGTCTGCGTGTCTGCGTGTCTGCGTGTATGCGTGTGTGCGTGTCTGTCTGTCTGTATGTATGTATGTCTGTATGTATGTATGCTTCTGTGTGTGTCTGTCTGCCTGTCTGCCTGTCTGCCTGTCTGCCTGTCTGCCTGTCTGCCTGTCTGCCTGTCTGCCTGTCTGCCTGTCTGTCTATATGTATGTCTGTCTATCGGTCTATCTGTTTATCTGTCTGTCTGTCTGTCTGTCTGTATGTATGTATGTATGTATGTATGCTTGTGTGTGTGTCTGTCTGCCTGTCTGTCTATATGTATGTCTGTCTATCTGTCTGTCTGTCTGCGTGTCTGCGTGTCTGCGTGTCTGCGTGTCTGCGTGTCTGCGTGTCTGCGTGTCTGCGTGTCTGCGTGTCTGCGTGTCTGCGTGTCTGCGTGTCTGCGTGTCTGCGTGTCTGGGTGTCTGGGTGTGTGTGGGTCTGTGTATCTGTGTGTGTCTCTGGCTGTATGTCTGACACTTATCTCAACAAATTTAGGCCAGTGCTACCCCCCTAATGTATGTTTATTCCATTGATTAAAATTGACGGTTAATCCTTTTACTATATATTATACAGTAGTTTATCATAATTATATATATATGAAGATAACTGTGGTTTGTCTGGGTAAATATAAATACAAAACATACAAGATCATCGGATATTGTACATTCCCGATAATATAATATTATTTTCAATTTTGTCGCGAGTAAATAATGAATGTAAAACATTCAATGTATTTGATTATAAACAGTGTACCATATTGTAAAAATGGCTTGGTTTATGTTACTTTGCGTAAATATAAATAAAATACACATACAAAAATGATGTTAGGCTTAAAGCTAGATCTCCAGCACACGTGTCGTTAATAAAATCGGATGCGTTGAGCCAACGCACTTAACAACTCGGACACAGGGACTGGCGCAAAAAGAATTAACCGGATTCAAGGTTATGTTAAATTGTATAATATCATATAACGTTACTTTCTGCAGTTTAATACACTATTCGTGTGTGTATGTTTACTGATGTGGATTAGTTTTCCAGGGTCGCAATCGAAATAATTGTTATCAAAATAGCCACCACACCTAGGCATACCGAAAAGCGCGCCAAAAATATGCATATTCGAAGAAGACCAGTTGTACAGCGTAAATTGTGGAATTATTGATTTACTGAATTCTGGTAAAATTATTGTCTTGGTGGAAATATACAGAAAGATGTGATACAACATCAATTCAAGCAAAGTTTTTTTAATTTCCTTTAACGTTGACTCTTTCGTGGGCGAATACATTTTTACATTTCAAGCGGAATATACAGGAATGTTAAAGGTATAACTGATGTGTCCATCATATGAGCTCACGAACGTCTGGACTTGATAAGGTTCTGTCGCTATTATTCCAAGCGAAGTCATTTCTCATCCGCCACCTCCGTTAACACATTGCTTTCATTCAGTGACTTCGCCGCCTCTACTCATGTTCTTAGCACTGACACACTACAGCACATTTGCCCTGTCTGCACCATTCTGTCTCTCGACCGCAAGTCTCGGCGTATCTCAATCAGTCTCTGTCTATCTATCTGTATGTATGTATGTATGCATGTTAATCTTTTCTCCTTTTATCCGCCTCTCAGTGTCCCCGCCTCCCCACCTACCGCCTCCCCGCCTCCCCGCCTCCACGCCTCCCCGCCTCCCCGCCTCCCAGCCTCCTCGCCTCCCCGCTTCCCCGCCTCCCCGCCTCCCCGCCTCCCCGCCTCCCCGCCTCCCCGCCTCCCCGCCTCCCCGCCTCCCCGCCTCCCCGCCTCCCCGCCTCCCCGCCTCCCCGCCTCCCCGCCTCCCCGCCTCCCCCTCCCCGCTTCCCCACCTACCGCCTCACCGCCTCCTTGCCTCCGTATTCGTTTTAGAGACCCTGTTCTTAACCCCTTGGTTGCTACGCCGTTTTGGGTGGGACGCCAAGAGTTCGGGATGTCTTTTTTGCCACGCTTTCTTATACCAGATGCATGCGCATGCCCGTCCCTGGGGAGGAGGGAGATTGGAACGAACCCTTTTGAGATAATGTTTTGTTCAACGTTTAAGTTGTCGGAGTATTTGTTATGAACCTCGAAGGGGGATAAATTGCAGATTCTTGATGGACCTATATAAAGGGCGTACCCAGTAAATTCATAACGTATCTGCGACAGACTATACAGTATCGTTTTGAACAGTCTGAAATCCCCATAATGCGACGTGATAATCACATAATTTTCAGGTGACGTCCAGATTCACGTATGTAGAACGTGGTAGCCAGTACTAGCCACGTGTCGACATCAAACAAGAACGTAGCGGCGATGTTGTGATTGGGGCGGTTTTGACTTCACCAAATACCCAGGTGTCCATCTTGATAACAAACTTAGCTGGAATATCCATGTTCACAATGTGTGCTCCAAAGTCCGACAGCGGTTGTACTTTCTCCGCAGACTGAGAGCTTTCGGTGTCGATGAGAAAATACTTGTTCTTTTTTTGTCGCTCCATTATTGAAAGCATACTGCGTTATTGGATTACTGCTTAGTTTGGCAATCTGTCTGTTCAGTTAAAAACAAAACAACTTTCTCGATTGATGAGAACTGCCATGAAAATCACAGGTTCCACATCTCCCATGATCTCCCTTCAGGAGATTTTTGAACAGACACTAAGAAGACAGTCAGTCATAATTATTTATTATACTAAACATGTTCTGCATAACGAATTTCAGCTCCTGCCATTTGGCAGACGTTATGTAACTCCTCGGTGCAGGCTTAATAGATACAAACACTCATTCGTGCCACTGTCCATTAAACAACTCAATTCATGATGCCTGCTGCCACAGTGTCACTTGTCGTTTTAGAATAAGTATTGTGTATGCATTTATTATTTATTATTTATCTGCTGTTTTATCGAATGGTTTTATGTACATATTGTAGTCATGTCTTTTCTCACTCGAAACAAATTTCTTAACTCCATAGTTGAGACAAGAAAACATTATCTTATGTTATCTTATGTTATCTTATCTCAATCATAACGTATTTCATACGCAGTGGTCAGTTCGGTTTTAACCTCACCAATTCAGAACTTAATACAGCGATCGTGATTGGAGGTAGTTTTAACATCACCAATCAGAATGTGATTGCCACGTCATTGGCACGGTCTCGATCTCACCAAATCAGAACGTGTTTGATACATCGTGATCGGGAACGATTTCGACATCGCCAGACCAGAACGTGTTTGCTATGTCCTGATGGGGTGCGGTCTCGATCTCACCAGACCAGAATGTGTTTGCTATGTCCTGATGGGGTGCGGTCTCGATCTCACCAGACCAGAACGTGTTTGCTATGTCCTGATGGGGTGCGGTCTCGACCTCACCAGACCAGAACGTGTTTGCTATGTCCTGATGGAGTGCGGTCTCGACCTCACCAGACCAGAACGTGTTTGCTATGTCCTGATGGGGTGCGGTCTCGACCTCACCAGACCAGAACGTGTTTGCTATGTCCTGATGGAGTGCGGTCTCGACCTCACCAGACCAGAACGTGTTTGCTATGTCCTGATGGGGTGCGGTCTCGACCTCACCAGACCAGAACGTGTTTGCTATGTCCTGATGGAGTGCGGTCTCGACCTCACCAGACCAGAACGTGTTTGCTATGTCCTGATGGGGTGCGGTCTCGACCTCACCAGACCAGAACGTGTTTGCTATGTCCTGATGGGGTGCGGTCTCGACCTCACCAGACCAGAACGTGTTTGCTATGTCCTGATGGAGTGCGGTCTCGACCTCACCAGACCAGAACGTGTTTGCTATGTCCTGATGGAGTGCGGTCTCGACCTCACCAGACCAGAACGTGTTTGCTATGTCCTGATGGGGTGCGGTCTCGACCTCACCAGACCAGAACGTGTTTGCTATGTCCTGATGGAGTGCGGTCTCGACCTCACCAGACCAGAACGTGTTTGCTATGTCCTGATGGGGTGCGGTCTCGACCTCACCAGACCAGAACGTGTTTGCTATGTCCTGATGGAGTGCGGTCTCGACCTCACCAGACCAGAACGTGTTTGCTATGTCCTGATGGGGTGCGGTCTCGACCTCACCAGACCAGAACGTGTTTGCTATGTCCTGATGGGGTGCGGTCTCGACCTCACCAGACCAGAACGTGTTTGCTATGTCCTGATGGAGTGCGGTCTCGACCTCACCAGACCAGAACGTGTTTGCTATGTCCTGATGGAGTGCGGTCTCGACCTCACCAGACCAGAACGTGTTTGCTATGTCCTGATGGGGTGCGGTCTCGACCTCACCAGACCAGAACGTGTTTGCTATGTCCTGATGGAGTGCGGTCTCGACCTCACCAGACCAGAACGTGTTTGCTATGTCCTGATGGAGTGCGGTCTCGACCTCACCAGACCAGAACGTGTTTGCTATGTCCTGATGGGGTGCGGTCTCGACCTCACCAGACCAGAACGTGTTTGCTATGTCCTGATGGAGTGCGGTCTCGACCTCACCAGACCAGAACGTGTTTGCTATGTCCTGATGGGGTGCGGTCTCGACCTCACCAGACCAGAACGTGTTTGCTATGTCCTGATGGGGTGCGGTCTCGACCTCACCAGACCAGAACGTGTTTGCTATGTCCTGATGGAGTGCGGTCTCGACCTCACCAGACCAGAACGTGTTTGCTATGTCCTGATGGGGTGCGGTCTCGACCTCACCAGACCAGAACGTGTTTGCTATGTCCTGATGGAGTGCGGTCTCGACCTCACCAGACCAGAACGTGTTTGCTATGTCCTGATGGAGTGCGGTCTCGACCTCACCAGACCAGAACGTGTTTGCTATGTCCTGATGGGGTGCGGTCTCGACCTCACCAGACCAGAACGTGTTTGCTATGTCCTGATGGGGTGCGGTCTCGACCTCACCAGACCAGAACGTGTTTGCTATGTCCTGATGGAGTGCGGTCTCGACCTCACCAGACCAGAACGTGTTTGCTATGTCCTGATGGGGTGCGGTCTCGACCTCACCAGACCAGAACGTGTTTGCTATGTCCTGATGGAGTGCGGTCTCGACCTCACCAGACCAGAACGTGTTTGCTATGTCCTGATGGGGTGCGGTCTCGACCTCACCAGACCAGAACGTGTTTGCTATGTCCTGATGGGGTGCGGTCTCGACCTCACATATACAGAATGTGAATGTGACGTCGTGAATTGGTGCGGTCGCGACCTCACATATCCGGAATTTTATTGCGACGTAGTGCTTGGTTGCAGTTTCGACCTTATTTGGACAGAATGTGATTGTGTTGTCGCGGTGGGACATTCGGTTAAATCGCCTTGCTCCGACTCTACAAACATCGACGTTTACGCGATACGGGTTTTTCCCCAAGTCTGTATGTGAAGATGGACGCGGTGTGCATGGACGCGGTGTGCATGGACGCGGTGTGCATGGACGCGGTGTACATGGACGCGGTGTGCATGGACGCGGAGTGTCAACGCTGGTTGAGTGTAGGAGTCGTGTGTGAGTGTAGTTAAATAGCAGATGTCGTGTGTGAATGTAGTTAAATATCAGATGTCGTGTGTGAATGTAGTTAAATATCAGATGTCGTGTGTGAATGTAGTTAAATACCAGATGTCGTGTGTGAATGTAGTTAAATATCAGATGACGTGTGTGAATGTAGTTAAATACCAGATGTCGTGTGTGAATGTAGTTAAATACCAGATGTCGTGTGTGAATGTAGTTAAATACCAGATGTCGTGTGTGAATGTAGTTAAATATCAGATGACGTGTGTGAATGTAGTTAAATACCAGATGTCGTGTGTGAATGTAGTTAAATACCAGATGTCGTGTGTGAATGTAGTTAAATATCAGATGACGTGTGTGAATGTAGTTAAATAAGACCAGTGTAGATCTTGTGACTGTTTTAAATAAGAGCAGATGTCATGGGCGACCTAATAGTGTTGTATGTTTGGGAATAAAGCCACCTGAGAGCGCCACCAGACCTCGACCCGACCACTTAGTGTCGTACACTGACATGCATGAACAGACACATACATGCACGCACGCACGCACACACGCACGCACGAACGTACACACACGTAAAACACTTACCATCCTGATGTACCCGCTGGCATGCTTGCAGAATGTCAACAAAAATTAAAGGTGGGACTCGGGAGGGGGGTTAGGGGTCTCAGCCACTCAATATTTGTGAATGTTGTAGCTGTATAAGGTAAGAGTCATCAGAGTTGCAACACCCTAGCTGAAGCTGCATCATAATGTGGTAAATACTTGAAAATCATCTACGTCTCCCCTGGCCCTAGCCCCGTCTTCATCTGTCTTGTCCGACAGCTGCAGAGTGCTGAGGCTCCAGCTCAGCCCCCTCTGTATTCAACTCGTCCCGACACCTATGAAACTAACGGAGATATGCTCGGTCAAACAAACAAACAAACAAACAAACAAACAAACAAACAAACAAACAAACAAACAAACAAACAAACAAACAAACAAATAAACTAATAAACAAATAAACTAATTGATGGAAACTTACACTCAGTTTTATAATAGTGCAGCCACTTGACTCGACTATGCCCGGTGTACCGGTCTGGAAGGAGGTTCCGATCTGAGAGTAAGTTCCGATTCGCAAGCGCAGTACATCAAGTGCGATGTGAGCAACGTGACCTCAGCTGACCGATCAACTCTGACCCCGTGCCAGAAGTATGCGGCGACTAAGTTACTTCGCGGTGAGCAACGTGACCTCAGGTGACCGATCAACTTTGACCATTGCCGGCTTGCTCGACGCACGCGGCGACTGAGTTACATAATTAATAATTTTTCGTTTGCTGTAGCGACCGTTACCCCACTGACCTACTTGCCCCCTCTACAGTGCTGAACAATGAACGTACATCTGCGCGTGACTACACTGTCTACAGGCACATCTGACTTACAAGTAGATCACACACAAAATATCAGCTTCATACATGCCAAATTGACAGAGATATGTGTAATTTATAATTTGCTACCCCCGGGATCCCCACCCCCGACGAATTAAAAAAAAAAAATCTACGAACCACCCCCAAGGGGCCTGCTAAATTACACACACAGTTTCAGACATAACAAACTGACGGAGATATGTGTCATTTAAAATGCGGAGATTTGTATTTACCACAAAAGCCGCTGTGCGTATAAACAGCGCTGAAAACTGCAGCTCTGTGTGACGAAGTCGTAAGAGATACGACGCTCTGATCACGACAATGACATCAAAATAAAACACTTTTTTTCAAATAATTACAAGTTATGCTAATTGTGAGGTTTTGTTATGTATACTAAGTATTACCAAAGTAACCGTATCATTAACGTAAACTATAATATAATTGGCTCATACAAGTTTCGGCAAACATCGTGTTTAAGATGGCCAAAAATAGGCTTCTATTTGCCATATACAGTGTGTACGCAAAACGGAACCGGAGCTTATTCTTAGACCGGAACTTACTTCCAGACCGTACCACTGCGGGCCGAAAGTAGGCGCTAACTTTTGACATGTACAAGCACATGCGCAATACGCAAAACGGAACCGGAAGTTACTCTCAGACAGGAACCTCCTCCCAGACCGGTACACCGGCGTACACTGACGACTAGTTTACCAGGAAACAGTCGCGTCTTATTTTCATTATAAGGGGTAATAAAACTGGGCGCGTACACTGACGACGATTGCCGCGTACACTTGCGATAATCGCATCTTAGTAGGCGCGTACACTGACGACGATTGCCGCGTACATTTGCGATAATCGCATCTTAGTAGGCGCGTACACCGACGACGCAACAGTTGGCCAACTATTTACGTTACAAAAAAATCCTGGTATTTAAACCGCGAACTTACTTTATACGTGCGATGTTAAAATGTGTTGGTTATCGAAAAAACAAATCGTTGGTTTTGCAACTATCTGCGGAAGCACTAGAGCTAGTAAGTCACCGTCGCTGTGTTCGACGGTAGTACCCCCGAACAGACACTTGCTCGTCGATCTAGCATGTTCCCAGACCAAGCGCCATGCCCTGGCGGTGACATGTAGACGCATAGGCTATTACGTCTGTGCTGATGATGCCTTCACGCTCCTAGAGAATCTCGTGAAGCTGTTCTCCTACAAGGATATGCTGCATGAGCGGCGAATCTTCAATTACCGGCTCCCACGTGCAAGGAGGGTTGTTGAAAACGCCTTTGGCATCTTGGTGAACAGATTTCGCGTTTTCCTGACGACGATTTATCTTGAGCCAGAGAAGCTAGGCCCCGAAACTAGTCCAGGCCTGGTGTGCACTGCACAATATGCTGCGCGACACGATCTGGTTCGCCTGTGGAATGGCGGACCAAGAAAGTGTTACCCCCGGATCTTGGAGAAAAGACAACGTGACAACCTGTGCCAGAGCACGACGCGAGCACTTGGTGAAGTACGTGATCTCTGAGGCAGGGTCTGTCCCCTAACGGGATGCCATGTTTTAACATTTGGATTCATAGTTATCCACGAATGACAGGTGATATACAGTAATCAGTGTATGGTGAACAGTACAATTACTTTCTTACTTATCCTCTTCGTGCCGTGTGGCACATACGGCTCGCACAAGATCTCGCCAGACCCCTCTGTCTTGGGCTTTCCTTGCTGATGTGCCCCGGGTCAGCCCAGCATTCTTTAGTTCTTCTTCAATTGTTCGTCGCCAAGTTGTTTTTTGGTCTGCCTCTTTTCCTATTTCCTTCTGATGTCCAGGTCAATGCTGTCTTTGCTGGAATGTAGCTGCTCATCCTGTAGACATGGCCGAGCCACGTCCACCTCCTCTTTTTCAGGGTGAGACAGATCTGTTGTTGTTTTGTTGCTTGGTGGAGTCTTATGTTGGAAATGGTCTCGGGTCAGTATACTTTCATTATCTTCCTTAGGCAGGTGTTGTGGAAGCTGGAGAGTCTATTGGTGTCTTGCTGTGTCATGCGCCAGCACTCTGAGTCGTACAGGAGCACAGAGAGGACACTGCTCTTGTAGATTCTTAGTTTTGTTTTTCTGGAGTATACTGAGGATTTCCATAGCCGTTGAAGATTTGCAAATGCTGACTTGGCTTTTCCCAAACGTGTTTTAATGTCTTCTTCTGCACCTCCTTGGAGACTGATGATGCTGCCCAGGTAGGTGAACTTTTTCACATATTCGAGTGCATGATTGCTAATCATGATAGGTTGCTATGTCAGGTTGCTGTTTGTCAATATTTTTGTCTTTTTTGCATTAATTGAAAGACCAATGGAACTGGCTTGTTGTTCTAGGTTACTTATTTTCTTTTGTACTTGATCTCGAGTGTGAGAAGGTAGAGCAAGATCATCTGCATAGATTATATCTTCGAGTGAAGAGCACAGTACAATGCATGTGATGTATTGCTGCAGAATTAGTGATTACTTACGTTGACATCTAGTCGTGTTGTTATTGGCCAACGCCATCGGAGAATCTAGTTGCATCTTAATTAGCGCGTACACTTGCGACTGGCAGTTGATCGAGTTGCTTTACTGGGGCGCGTACACTGACGACGCACTGTACTCCTGATTCATTTTTCGAATCGGATACGGCGCCGTTAATTTATGTCATAACGAGTTGCCCAACTAGGAATCGTAGTTGCGTCACTGGCGTACATTGACGACAACATTCTTCCGATGTCTTCCGATATCTTCCGACAGTTGAGTTACCAACAAATGGTAAACAAGTCGTCAGTGTACGCCACGTGCAGCATGCTGTTCAAGCCACTTTATTTCCGCTGCGCAACATTTTCTAGCTGTTTATTTGACGCCACAGTTCAAGCTGACAAATCATAGAAATGTCGACGTCAATGATTGTTTATTTACGTAACATGACAATACCTTCGACCTTTATGTGACGGGGCCAATTTGTACAACAACAAGTCGGCTCCAATCTTTTCGATCAAGTTCTTTATTTGTGGTCTTACTTCCGGATACAAAAAGAAACTTAAGCAAAGTAAACAGTTTGTCAATACAGTACTAACAATACAAATATACGTAAGTAGATATATTAATGATTATGATGCGTTGACACATGTCACACAGCACGCATGCGCAATATAATGAATCCAGTATAATGTAAAGTAACCTAAAGATATATAATTGTCGTACAAGTTATACTAGGAATGCAAATGTATGTAAATCAACAACACAAGTATATGCATCTAACAGATGCAATAATTACATAATCTACCATGGCTCACCCCAACACTGCTCTGGAGGCTCATTAATGAATCTCACATCATTCATTCGAGGCCTGGCTCCCTCCTGCAATGGCATGGTGCAACAGGTCATTTATAGCAGAACACATATAATTATTTACACAAGTATTTCAATTCCATATTCCTATACTACTTTGTGTTACCATATTCTGTTCCAATTTACTACAGAGTATACCTATTCTATGACTTGTTAAATGACTGAACCAAACACTCGGCCAGTGCTTACCATCTAGCTACACTATCCAGGGTGGCTCCCAACTTGTTTTCAAGTGTCAGTCTCTAGAGAATATGCTCCACACTCTACACAGCCAACCCCATAGGGTGATTAATCAGGAGGACATTAGTGGCCACTGGGCAGTTTCTGATACTGACTGCACAGCTTTATAGAACACATTTTGTTGCTAAATGCATAATATGGCCGTATATTAACCTAACAGCACGTAGATTAAGCATCATAATACAAAACACAGTACCTGATTAAACATGATTAAAACTGTATACTCTGCAAGTTATATCACCAGCAGGATGCAAGCATTCTAAAACTCATTAAGACCACTACTGTTTACAACCAGCCAGTGTGGGTCAACCACAGCATCCTGGGGTGTCCACTCAAAGCAATTTTCCATATAGTGAAAACCCTTATAACTAAATAATTGCTTTAAAACATCCATGCAAGTTTAGGTCTAATGATGGACAATCTTTCACTTCATGATGTGGTATAATTAGAAAAGGGAAATAATACCTTAAAAGTATTATTGAACAAGTTGACACTCACCAAAAATAAATGTCTCCTCCTTGTTGTGTGAAACCTGAGCCAGCCTAGCCCACAGCTGCTGTACCAATGCTTGGTGAAAATACACACGTGACCAGTGTCTCTGGAATTTATCTCATACCATTCAAGCAACTGGTTACTCATAGTAATTAATTACCTAAATATAATTATAATCAACACCTTAGCAATTCAATCATGAAAATGTAGTTTCACAAAATAAAGAATGTAACAATATCCGTCATCTACTTAGCATATGGTGCTGCCATATTGTGGCTGGTGGCGACATTAGAATGACAATTAAGATGTATTCCATCTCTTAATTAGCATGTTACAACATAACTATGAACATGTGTAGGTGTCCAAACTGCTACCTTACAATCTTCCGAGCTAAATGTCTGCAGTCTCGGTAGACACTAATTCTACTCATCGTTCCTTCAGTGATTGTGCAATAGCTGCTTCTGTAGATCCTTTCTCAAGGAAGCAATTAGTGCTTTTGACAAAGAGGTAATTGCCCTGTCTATGGAATCTTCCATATCAGTGAATTTACAAACATTGACAGTCTGCACAGCAGCAGAGCTTGGTAGACGATGTAGGTTGGTATGTTTTCCTGCAGTGGTTCGTACCGAACGTCGAATTATTTGTCGCCCATTATCTGCATTCCCAACTCCTGCTCGTCTAACTTCCATCTCAACGGCATCTGGCAGTTGTCCTCTATCCTCATTTTGATTTAAGGCATCATCTACGACACCTGTGGGCACACCTGGCACAACTCCTTGACGTAAGCTGTCAATTGTTATAACATCCAGCTCCTCTTCTGAATCCGATGACCCTGGAGTGTTGGAATCAATAGGTGGTGCAATTGTTTCCTGGTTGTCATTACTTCGCAACTCAGTGTACTCATTGTCGGGCACTAATTCTTTGCTATCCAACAACTCAGCTCGATGGATTGCTTTTGTGGCTCCAAAACCATCAGCTGGTTGAATGATATATACATTGCCACCATCGAGACAAGACAACACTTTGTATGGAGTCGGTTTCCATGCATCCTGAATCTTGGCACGACCAATGGGATGGTTGCGCAAGAAGACCCTTGATCCAATCCTGATGCCTTGATCATTTACTTTCTTCTCCTGCCGTCTCTTTCGTGCATGTACTCCTCGATCAGTATTGCGACGAACTCGCTCTAGTACATGGTTCAGCCTATGACAATGGCTCTCCAACCAATCATCCACCGACCCAGTCCTGGCATCTTCCTGTGTCAACCCCAGGAACGATTCAGCAGGCAGTCTTGGATCTCGTCCAAACATAACGAAGAATGGCGAATATCCCGTTGAAGCATGTGGTGTGGCATTGTATGCAAATGTCAGCTCTGGCAAGTGTTTCGGCCATCGTCGTTTCTCATCTGCTGATAGGGTTCGGAGTAAGTTGTGCATCGTTCTGTTATATCGTTCACATTGAGCGTTTCCTTGCGGTCTGTACGGTGTTGTCTTTGTCTTCTTGATGTCGTACATACGGCACAATTCTCTAATCACAGTACCATCAAAGTTGCGATCTTGATCACTGTGAATTCGTCTCGGTACGCCAAACTGGACAAACCAGTTATTTACCAACACGGTGGCAACTGTCTTTGCCTTTTGGTCTTTCGTTGGAATTGCTTGTGTGAATTTGGTGAAGATATCTGTGATGACCAGCACATTCTC